>CM062220.1:16162950-16335483 GCA_031216235.1 Syzygium jambos
GTTAGGGTCTGCATAGCAACGTTTCTGTTCCCAGAAACCATTTCTGATCAGAAATAGTTTTTTCTATTTCTATTTCTTGGAACAGTTTCTGAGAAAAAAATAGTGTTTAGTAACTGCATGAAATTTCTGTTCCTGGAATAGAAAAAGAATAGAAACGCGTTTAGTAACTATACAAAATTTCTGTTCCCGAAAAAAAAATTATTCTTAATTTTTTCATATGATTATCTGCTTAACGTTTTTGAAGAAGATAACTTCTTTGGTATTTTTTAATCACTTCAACATTCATAAACTCATGATTTTTACGTTTAAAAAAAACACGTTTATGTGGTCATTATGAGAGTGGCATGGCCTAAAAAATAAAATCATAACATGTATGATATAGAATTGGATGACCTTAATACGATTAACAAAAATGTATCCATAATAGTTTACAAACACATTACAAAAGTCCTGGATGACCTTAATATGATTAACATAAATGTATTCATAATAGTTTACAACGATATTACAGAAGTCGAAAATACAAAGTCATGGAATCTCATCCATATTATGATCCCTTGCCATTTTATTTGCAATATTTTTTCTAATCACGTTTATCTCAGCTGCCCCTGTAAGTGATGTATCGTCTGCAACCTCCATTTGTGTAGGTCCGAACGGGTACTCTGGATCTCCATATAGGGAAAAGTTTTTGTCCATCTTGTCTTCCTCACGAATGTAATTATGGAGAGCACAACAAGCAATTACAATAAGTGCTTGCTTTCGAAATGAAAATGGAGGCATGTGTCTCAAAATGGAAAACCGATTCTTCAATGCTCCAAATGACCTCTCAATGACATTCCTAAGTGAAGAGTGCTTATGGTTGAACAATTCTTTCGCTGTTCTAGGCCATCTCCCTCTACCCCTATAATGATTCAAATGATACCGTTCACCTTTAAATGGAGTTAAAAATCTGGAAGTGCTGCATAACCAGAATCTACCACATAATATTTGCCTACAAGAAGATATAAATAAATTTGTTATGATATGCAACAGTTATACAATCATAAAGAAAAATATATCTTGTAGACAACGAAAATACCGAGTGGTGGTCGAGGAAATTGCAGTCGAGGAGTCTCGAGTGCTGCTGAGAGCACTCGACAATCATTGGCAGATCCTTCCCACCCAGCGTACACGAAAGTAAATTTCATATCAAATGAACAAGCACACATCACATTTTGTGTGGTACTTCCTTTCCTACCTCTATATGGGATTTGTTGCAATATAGGGATGGAAGCATTAATGTGGGTGCCATCAATAGCACCTACGCAGTCCTGAGATTTTATGAAAGTCTAGTGTTACACATTATTATCAACTACATGTATTTGATTGTGTATAATCAATATGAAAATCATACCTTGAAGTAGCGTTTATGGTTAGGATCCATAAGAATCTCCTATGGGACAACATCAAAGGAAGATGGTTTGATAATTTCTTTTGACAGTTTGATAATTGCTTTCAACACTATATTAAAATACTTGCTTATTGTTGCTCCTGAACGTTGAAATCTTTCACATAAATCTCTATTGGAGTTTTTGTGACCAACCATAGATAAAAATATCCCAACTTGTTCATCTACCCTTATATATCGACTATCTTTCAACCAACCTTTTGTGCTCATTAAACCACATAGGTTCAGAAAAACATGTCTCTCCATCATGAAGGCTTCATATATCCTATCCGAATGTCCATAAATAATCTCCCTTATCCATTCGGGTCCTGACAATTTACTGTCCCTAATAGGTTCTTTGGTGTGAATAGACATGTCCAATTCAAGAATATTCAACCATACTATCATTACGTCAATATCAATGTCATCCAAAACCTGTTTAACTTGTGCTACCTGCCCACTGGACACACTATTTTGTCCCCCTTCCATAGTACCTATGCCATAACACAAATACAAGAACATCAATATAGATATATGAAAAAAATACCCAATAACAACAAATAATATAAGTTCAACAAATAACTTAAGTCATAAAGTGAAACAGACCAAATATAAAAATTCCATACAATCCATCGTACCCAAGTCACCACACAAATGCAAGAGTCAAACATTAATATCTTAAAAAACCAAATAACAACCAACAACATTAGTCATACAGTCAATGAAACCGCACGCAATCCACAGTACATTTCCTAACATCTACTAAAGACATTGGAGAAGTCCATGTCTCCTTTCAACCGGTGATATGATGAAAGCCTCCCTCCATGCGGCACTAACGCAAGCTCGTTCCACTGCCTTGTTGTAAAGATCCTGCTCCAACTCGGGCATACTTACCAGGACTCCAATCACAGCAGCTATAGAGTAGGGGTCTACAGGTGGTGATGCAACTTGTGAGGTGATAGAGCCAGTCACAGATTGACTTGCCCTAGTTTTGATCAACTCTTGCAAGGCTTTGCAGGTGCTACCAATAATAGAAGAGTGATTCTGTTTTCTCCTCTTGGTATTTGGAGTCATATCCAACTTGTGCTTATCATGAACTGGAGTAGCAGTTTTGTCAGATGTAAAGACTCCCTCATCAATATGGTGTTCACTTACATCCTCTCGACCTAAGTCTGCATGACCACCACTAGTGTCACCTTCGTCCGACACCATCAAATCTTCGGCATTCCCCACTGCATGCTCCCCAGTAGCATATGTATCACCAAATACAATACATAAGTCAGGATACTAAGGAAACCCATCCTTTTTGAATTTTGCCCACTCACTATTATCCTGCAATTTTCACAATGAAGACATAAGTCAGCAAGACAATGAAACCTCTTGCCATGTACATGTACATTGATCTCAAAAAGAGCAAAGATTAAATGATACCTTGACATGAAGTTCCCATATACTTGGATCATCAACAACAACTGTTTTGTTTACATTATCCCAGCCAAATCCGAATTGTGAAAGGAGCTTCTTAAAACTACCATATTGTTTTCTCAGTTTGTTCACCTTATTCTTCAACTGCACTTGACTATATTGGAGTCCTGACCGTTTGTTGAATTCAGTCCGTATGTTAGTCCACCCTGCTTTGTTGTAAGTGGAAGAGGTGCGATTTCCCTTTTTGACCTCTTCTACCAACAAACTAACATACAAGTTGGTTAAAGACTCCGTCCACTTTGCATTGAATGCCTCTTTCTGGGATGCCATTTAACCTTCACTAGTTTAACATCATATGAGTTCATGATAATCATATAGATGGAAAACCACTTTCTGTGTTGTCGAGAGATTAGGAAATCATATAGCCAAATACTCTTACCAGTCTAGCTACTCACAAAAAAGACTAGATATTAAAAAAAAAGCCTAAAACAATATTCCAAGTCAAGAGATTAGAAAGTCCAATTTGATTCCACAAGCATGAATACAACCTAGCATCAGTAAATAAATGAATATGTGAATTGATATGTAAACACCTTAAACAAACCTTTGGAAGCCTATATTAACAGCGAAACAAAAGCTGTCCACTACTCTTTTTTGACAGGAGCACAATGTGGTATTTAGATTTGAGAAAATAATGTTTTGCCTACAAAAAATTTTAATGGCATTTTATCAGGCTAAGGAGCTTCATCATTGGAAAATGGAAGAGGAACATCGGTTAGAAGAGGCCTGACTAGCTGAGGAAGCTGTATTGGCTCTTGCAGAAAAGGAGAAAGCAAAGTGTATGGCAGCAATTCAAGCAGATGAACAAGCTCAGACAATTGCAGAGTAACAAAGGTTAGAGTGGTGTCGAAGCGGGATTATAAAAAAGAACGAAGCCCGCGGAAGATTTGCTGAGTTTGAAGCTGATGGCGATGACTTTGTTTAGCAAGAGAAGGGAAAGTTTCAGCTGAGCAAATGTAGTAAACTAAATAATTGAAGTAGAGACACCAAATGAAGCAGCTAAGTACGGGAACCAGGTGATCTTACCAAACTATAACTTGCAAAATACCAATTACGGAAGAACAAATGACTTTATGAGTCCTTGTCTTCTAGCATTATTGATCCTTGTCATTCATCTTTTGGAAGCAATTGTCGACACCAAATTTTTCGTTTAACATAGGACCTAACATTTCATACGCAAATTAGGAAAAAAAATTTAGCTGGCCCTAATGTGTATGAATTCGGCCATACAAGGGCAGAGAAACAATTTCGCGATTTGAATCTCCTTTGAGGGACACTCATTCAGCACATGAGATTGAAAGAATCCCATGTAAATATAAAAGGAAAAGAATGAGTTGCAATGGAACTCGACAGAATTTACAGGAGGAATCTTGCAATGAAGCCTCTGCTGAGTATCCTCTGCAGACTTTGTCCGTTGAGGAGCACGTAAAGACACAAAAAATAAGAAAGAACGAAAAGAACAGCTTCCCTATTTCTAACCTTTTTTGTTCTTCTTTTCTATCCAATCCCTCCAATATATACCTATCATCTACTTAACGAAACTAATTTACTATCAACTGCTGTCCTTGCTGCTGACAGAAGAACTGCTGACAAAGCAAGACTAAGAAGAGAACTTGGAAGCAGCTGTGGACAAAGAGCAGTCGGTCGATAACTCCAACTAATTGATAGCATAATGTAATCAACGCTACAGCATCAATCAACGCTACGGTTTCAAATTTACAAACAATCAGAGCAAATCCATATGCAAAATGCAGCCATTCAACTTCAAGAAGTGAGAATCACAACTAAAGAATGTACAGCCACAAGGAATCAAAGCGAAAAACCTGGATTCGACTGAGAGAAGCAACTGAGAGAGAGGCAAGCACGATTGGAGCAATCGACAGCCGAGCGAAGAAAGGGTGACTGGAGAGAGGCGACCAAAGAGAGGCGACACGACTGGACAGGGCGACCGAACTGATGCGACCGCCGGACGTGAGTTGTGTGTAGATCTGGACTGGACGAGAGGCGACAAAGGTAATGCCACCGAAGAGAGAAGATGGGATGGAGGCGATAACATCGGAGAGAGGCGACCGGACGGAGGCAACACAACCGGAGAGAATTGACCGGACGGAGGTGACGCCACCAGAGAGGGACGGTGAGACAGAGGCAATGCTTTGGAGGTAGTGAGCTGAGAGGAAGAGCACTGAGTTGGAAAGGCGAGGAAGTGAGAGAGATAGGGTTCAGAAAAAAGTTGTTTCTTTTTTTTGTTCCAAAAACAAGAAGTAGATTTTTTTTGCTTCTTGTTTCTGTTCCAAATCTATTTCTAGAACACTTTTTTGGAACAGAAACAAAAAAATAGATTTTTTTTACTAAATGGATTTCTGTTCTTTTTCTGTTCCGGGGAACAAAAGAACAGAAAAATAAAGAAACAGAAACGTTACTAAACAGACCCTTAGTGGCGATACTTTTGAGAGGGGTGAGAAAGAAGAGAGTCGAGACAAAGAAATCATGTTTTCGGTTCGGTTCAACAGTTTGGTTCCATCTTTGAACCAAACTGAAATAAACCGAACCGAAAAGAAAGAGTGATTATTTTTCATCATCCGAATCAAAAACCGAACTAAACCAAAATGCACGAAATGTTCGATTCGGTTCGATTTTTCAGTTTGATTCTTAAACCCCTAGTTACGGGTGTAAATGGTTTGGTTCAGTTCGATTTTTCAAGAAAACCGAACCGAAGCAAATTATTAAGGGTGCCCCCCTTGAACCGAACCGAAACTCGCTCGAAATGAATTAGAAGCCAACCGAAAAACCAATTTGGTTTGGTTCGGTTCGGATCGGTTTTCAGTTTTTTCTTCTTCTTTTTTTCTTTCTTTTTATTGGCTTTTTATTCATGGCTTTGTTTTCTGTTTTGGATTAGATTTGCCAAAACGAGTTACTTCCAAATATGCCCACGCTAACTTATCAAAAGCTTACTTCACCCAAAAAAAAAAAACTTATCAAAAGCTTATGTATTAGAAGACACAACAAATGCAACTCCAACTCAATGCAAATGCACCTAACGTCAAATGGGTTTCTCATGATCATTTCATCGAACACCTTACGTGCACAACCGAAAACTTCACTCAAAGCTTTGCACGCAACAATAAGTTAAGAACAGCAACTACAACCTAATGGTTCCTTAATTCCAAGAATCAATCTAGAGATACAAAATCATGCCGATAAGAACTCAATCAATCCGCAAGCCCCTCGCCCCAAAAACCTCATCAAACACTCGAGAAACAACAAGAGACAATACAAAGAACAAGAAGCAGCAATGAACGAAGCAACAAACTTACCGCTCAATCTCTAGAGCAAAAGCAATGACGGAGCCGAATCTTGAACACAGCTGCCAATGTTCGCTTCAAACCTGAGTTTTGTTGTCGCAGGAGGACAAATTGTTGGAGGCTTCTTGCTTTGAGCGACGCAGGAATCAGCATCGAGAGAGAAAGCCCTAAAAGCTTTGAGTTGACGCAAGAGATGGCTTCTTGCTTTGAACAACACAGGAGTCGGCGCCAAGAGAGAAAGCCCTAAAAGCTTTGAGTCGACACAGGAGAAAGCAGATGCAGCGCGAGGGTGAGGTAGGGCTTTTAGTTTTAGGGTTAAAATCGAAGTGTTTATTTCAGTTCAATTCGATCCTAATCGAATCGAATCGAACTGAAGTAAACCGAATTGAAAAAAAAAATTGGTTAATTTTGATTTTCCAAATCGAAACCGAAATCAAACCGAAATGTACGAAATTTTTTGTTCAATGCACGAAATTTTTGGTTCGATGCACAAAATTTTCGATTCGGTCCGGTTTGGTTCGATCTCAGTTCGGTTTCTCGGTTTAGTTCTGACACCCTACCCCTAATGCATATTGTAACGTCCTGAAATTCGACTCACTTTCATCTCAATGAAATTGATGCATTTCTCATTTTATTTTAGTAAGTCTCGCCCGGAACTGATCATTCTCGGAATACTGACCAATAGGGAAAGGCTAACTAGGAAAACGGTACGTGGACCCAAGAACTCGACTGTGAACCGAGTCCGATTCCGAGAAGCGATGAAGGAATATTTTGTGCCGATATGGGCCGGTCCAAGGGGAGTGACGGATTTAATTTGACCGACAACGTACGATCGGATAGCGAGTGATTCCGCACGACCGAGAGTACGCGCAGCGAACGATCCCGAACTTATTCCGGACGACCACGACCCCTGGGACTAGTGATAAATCCTCGTGTTCTCTGGGAAATCGGGACCGTCATGACTCGAGTAGCCTTAGGTCGATACGCGTAACCCCTAAACAGCCGCCCGTTTGTGAGAGACGCTAAAACTGCAAATTGAGTGAAAACGATCGTGAAATTGAGTCCGGACTTCGGTGTCGAGTTTCATGGGCGTACGTGACTACTTTACAAGGACGACGTTATTTTTATGCGACCACGCATATTTGGGATCAGTAGAGTCGAAATTTAGAATTTTGATCCGGGATCGGAAATTTACTGTTTTGCCCCTAGGCCTAATTTAGAGTTCCGAATTTTGAAAGATATTTCGGGATTTTATATTAGTTATTTCAGCCCAATAATGTGTGGAATGTTGGACCATTGTGCCCCTAGATGTTTTGAATGGATTTAATCCAAGCCCTTAGATGAAGGGTAATTTGGTCAAAACTTTGGAATTGCTCACCTACTCCCACTAAGCCCAAGTTATATACTCTCTTGTCTCTCTCCTTCATTTTCTCTTCCCCAAGCCACCGGCCAGCCCTCTCTTCTCTCCATCCCGCGAGCTCCCCCACCCGACCTCACGCCGCCGCTCGCTCGCCGGGAAGCCACTGCCTTCGCCGCCACCATCCGCCGCTCGCCCCACCTTGCCACACCACCAACCCAACTAGTTCTCTCTCTCTCTCTCTCTCTCTCTCTCTCTCTCTCTCTCTCTCTCTCTCTCTCTCTCTCTCTCTCTCTCTTCCTTCCTAGCCGTGTGGTCAGCCCCCTCCGCCTAGGATCGCCGTCGCCGCTCGCGCCGCCCGCCAGAGCCGCCGCTCGCCGCCACTGTTCCGGCGTGGGACCGCCGCTGTCTAGCCACCCTTGCTGCTTGTTCAGCCTTGTCTAAAGCTATCAATTCATCATAATCATCACCATCACTACCATCAATTCACACTTTGGAAATAATCAACAAGGAAACCGCTCACAAATAGATAAGATTCTCTATCTCTCAATTATTCGGAACCTCTCAGATGCATTCAAAAGAGGAAAATTTGAGTTGGATCATGAATTTCAAGTAAGATTCCTAATCAGTTATTGTGAAATTTCTATTTTGTTTTGTCCATAGAGTCAACTAAGAGTTTAGGTATCACCTTATCTTTGAGATCAACCTCTAACAAACTTAATCTTAAAGAGCAGTAGTTGTTGACACCTGATTTTTAGCTCTTTTTTTAAAAAATTTATAAAAAGAACAAAATTAGGATTAGGAACCTTGGCCAAGCTTAGGAACCTATTCTAAACCAAAAATAAATTTTTTTAAATTTTCCTGAGTTTTTCTTTAATTTCTTTTAGTCAAAATAAGAGTGAAAATCAAGAAAAATAGCAAATGGAGTCCAAAAACTCCATAAAAATAGTCATTAGTCTTTTTTTAAATCCAATTTCATTAATACGATGTCAATTTTAGAAGATTTCAATTGGGAATGTGTTTTACCCAAAATTGGGTAAAAACAAGCCCAAATTGAATAAAAATTCAATTAATTCATTTCTAGTCATTTTTCGGTCGTAGTATCTTCACAACAAATGATCCTGGAACCTTGAATTTTATAATGGTTGGTCCAATTGCATAATTTACTAAATAAATCAAAAAGCCCCGAAATCCAATACAAAATTATGGATTTTTAGCCCAAATTGGGGATAATTATCAATTTGAAATTGTTGAACCATGAGACCATCATTTCTAGGGTTAATCAATCGTGAGTAATCCAATTTTGGCATCAATTTTGCTCAATTAGGTCATTTAAGTACCGGATTGAATAGAACCCTAGTGACCTAGATTTTAAATTTTGGGAATTTTTAGTTTAATTGTGACAAAATGTGCGAAGGAATTCAATTTTGAGATTAAATCTGAAAAATTGGGTCAAAATTGGGCTTCATTTCCGATTTTAGATCAACCCGGGTCTGCTGGGATGGTCGAGTCAACCCGACCTGACCCTGGTCGGTCTCTTTCCTTACCCGACTCGCCTAAAACGTGACAAAAACTCAGAAAATATCTTGTGTCCGCCTCTTGATCGACTAAATCCAGCCAAATAAGCATGTGTTAATCTCTTATTCTAGTTGGAGAATCTCCGGCTGGCATCGGAGATTCAATCTAACCAATTTAGAGTTAGTGATAACCAACTTTGAGCAGAAAATCGAGCTACAAAAGAGAAGAAAAAATCATGATTGGGGGAGATCAGATGTTCAACGATATTCTAGAGAGAGAAAGAAAGAGAAAGTTAGATAGAGAAAGAGAGAGTCTAAATGATAGAGGTGTGTTGAGGTTACAAAAACCGAGTGATCGATGTTTTTCGGGTGAGAAAAACACCGACAAATTGGCTCCAATGATGAACCTCCTCACTTGGAAAACCTGTGTCGGAGCTGGTTGCCAATGCCTGAAATTCCAACTCAGTCGGCATGTCCAAAGCTACTCCGGCGAAGCCAAAGTGACCGTCTTAAATTTCAGGTGATAGGGAAGGACTCTACAGTCGCCGCTCGATTCGGAAATTCATAATCAAGCTCAAATGAAAGAGATAAAGTTCAGTCATGATCACGGTTTTTACAAAATTCTAGATTATGTGTTTGAGCTTTACCGTAATTGATCGTGTAATTTTTTATGATTTTGAGTTTATTAATGATTAAAACATGTTTTTTTTTTACATGTTTTAATCATTAATAAACTACCACCGCCCTCAGCGGCTGCGTTGGCTTGCGCTCTAGTCCCCCCACGAAGGGACCAGAGTTCAAACCCCAGCGTAGGCGTTAGGGATTCTTAAGTGTGGCGCCGTGGTGGTGGGTCCTACGCTAGCGTCGCCCCAGGTTTACTCCTCCGGCTGTCGGCCGTGCGGGGGTTCCTGGGTTATCAAAAAAAAATGATTAAAACATGTTTCTGAACATTTTTTTTTGTCGCTTTATTGCATTTTGATCGTCAAACCTGCATAAACCGAGTCAGTTGTCCACGAACCACCTCGCCAGAGCCTGCACATCCTCGCCGGAGTGTTCCTCGTGGCCATAGGCCGTCCAAGTTAGCTTTTTCTCACTTTGTTTGATGATTTTATATTGATCTGGACCGATGTAGACAAGCGATCTGTATGAGAATATGTGAGCTTAAATGGCCTGTTTAGGATAGTTTGTAAGTTAGGTTTTTTTTTATCGATTTTCTCCGGCCGACGGTGGTCCGGCGACGAACTAATTAGGTTGGATTGCTAATAGGTGATACAAACTCTTCATTAAACCAACTAAAATGGTTACAATCTCACCCGAAGGTCATCGGCGGTGAGCTTGAATTGGCAGTCTTGATAATAATAAACCCATAATCATGTACACTAGGTACTTGGCAAAATGCCGAAGAGAAGATAAGCCCAAACGGCGTCGTTTTGGAGTCGCGCTCGCCGAGGCGATGGCCATTGCCTACGTCGACCGGTCCGGTTCAATCCCTCGATGAGAAAATTTTAAAAAATAAAAAAAATCTAAAAAAATAGAAAATTTAGAAATTAGAAAAATTCAATAAAAAATTTTCGTAAAATTCAAAAAAAATTAAAAATTCAGAAAACTTAATAAAAATTGGAAAATTTCTAAAAAAAATCATAAAAATTTAAAAATTTCCAGAAAATTTTTAAAAAAGTGAAAAATTCAGGAAAATACAAAAAAAATTGGAAAATCTGAAAATCTATAAAAATCTTTCTAAATTTCAAAATTTCAAAAAAAAATCAAAAATTTCAAAAATTTCAAATTTTCATAGAATGACTCAAAAACATTGTGGCCAATCCTGAAAATCCTTAGTTTAGGGGTTTACCCCCAAAAAAACCCTAAACCCCAAAATGACACATATCATCGAATAAATAAGCCTTTATGGCTTTACTAGGGTTTGAGTGTTTTGAATTGATTTTCATTTTAGAGGCCCAAATCAAGATCGTTTTGTTTGATTGTAATTGATTGTGTTACATATATTGATTGATTGAATTCCCGCGATTAGGACGGTTAGAATTAGTGAATAGACCTCGGAAACTCGTGTAGCACATTAAACACATCATATCGTTTTAGGTACCAAAAGGGCATTAGAGATCTCAATTTGGAATCATTAGCATAACCAAGTCTACGTATTCAGAATCTCTGATTCGCAGAATCGTGGTATTTCTCCCGTACCCCGATTAGGTTTCTAATCAACCTACCAATAATGACTAATAGTGACTCCAAATCAAAAACATAGATTAAATAGAAAGATAAAAATCACAACCCGCTGTCACGTGAGGTATGGTCCAAAATAAGCCCCCGTTTGTCCAGTGATGGGATATCTGTGGGACGTTTGAGCGAAATATCTATATCGAACCCTAGTTGATCATTCGAGGACAGTTTCCCATTCGTGACGAATGGAAATACCTCCTTAGCGTGCCCAAGAGGCGCAGCGCGACACTTGGCACCTCTTTGGCTACCAAATGCCTTCTAGAAGTATTGGTAATAGCTTTGACAGGGGTCGCGGCAATAGTATGAATTGCCTTGCGAGCTTTTTCTTTGGCTCAAACTACCTTCTGTTCGTCCAAGCCACGTTGGGTTGCTTTGGAAATGGTGTCCGATGAATGTTCGGACTAGAAACCATGGCTACCTCATGAATAGGCTCTTTGTCCTTCCTCGTAGGATAAGGCCTTCGCGTTATTGTTTCTTGAGCTTTCTTCTCTTTTAAACTCCATTCAATCCTTTCACCAATTGTTACCAGCATGGTAAATGCTTGACAACCTGACACATGTAACTTGCCATAATAATCATATCACAACGATTTTAGAAAGAGTTCTATTAGCTCATTTTCATTTATGGCGGGTTTTACTTGCGAAGCAATAGCCTTTATCTCTGGGCATAAGCTCAAAACCCTTCATTCTTTCGTTTCTCCGTTCTAACGAGATTCTCCCTAATTAGGAGCACTTCAACATTAAATTTGTATTGACAGAGAAATTCTCCCACCAAATGATCCCATTCTGTGAAATATTCTATGTCAAGAGCGGTGTATCATGCTAGGGCTACTCCTCTCAAACTGTCTTGAAACGTGCTAATGAGAAGAGGCGTGTTGTCTAAATACACCATCATCTTACCGAGATAATACCTAAAATGGCTTTTGGGATAGCCAATTCTGTCATATTTACTTACAAACTCTAGCTCTTTATAGTTCTCAGGGACAACTACCTTTGCATAAGAAGAGAATTTGTCAAATATTTGTAGTTCATATCCTTAACTTGATAGGCACTCTTCTATTTTGGCCAATCTTTTGACCTCATCCTTTGCTTTAGATGGAATCTTCTTTGATACATCATCTTCTTCTAAATTCACCACTTCGGGTGTTGTCTTCGGCATATTTTCTTGAACAGGCTCCTTGTCTTGATTCTAATTAGAATTCTTTTCGACATTTGGAGCATTAGCGTTAAGAGTCACAGGATAAGATCCTCTTGCGGCAATGATGAAAGCTTTCATCTCCACCATCATGGCAGCCATTTGAGTCATTTGATTCTCGACTTCAGCTAGTCAATTATAGGTCTCCTCTTCTACCATTTTATCTTGCAAACGAGTTCGGGGTCTTTTTCTTTCCATTGCTAGAAAACCTGCTTTATAAAAAGACTAAATGTCGACATAGTGAAACAATCATGAAATCCTATATTTTTTTGTTTGTATGGTTTCTTGTAATTAATAAGGATAAGAATTTTTATACAAGCCTTAGCCTTGTATTAAATTCCTTATCAATGTCTTTTTCAAGCAAACATACAATTCAAAGAATCGTAATCTATGGTGATTTTCTTTTCAAAATGTGATTAAAATCTCATCACACTCTTATTCATCAAGCAATTGTTTCAATTTTGAAAGTTTGCATTACAATGCTTCAAATCAAAATAGGGCAACCAGCTTAAGCGAGTCTAGGCTTCTTTCTAACTAAGGTAACTTCAGCCTTTCCATATCCATCCCATTCTTTAACACGTGCTTCCCATTCTTCTACGTCAATCGTAACTTCTTCGGAAATATATGGCTCCACACCAGGTGTATTTGGCACAATGTACTCGGGAACATATGGCTCATCAAGGTTAGTAGTAATGCTCAATGGCACATACGAATTAATGTCAATTGGACGCTTAGCCTTTAACCATTTAATGTACTCATTCGAAGCCAAGTAGAGCTTCATCTCTCCTTTCAAGCATTTGAGACATTCCACCATTTGCTCAGTTGATCTCTTCAAAGAATCAACAATTGTGTCAATTCTTTTTGCATCTCTCTACTTTCTTCTTTCGGTAGGGTCCTTATGGTACTGCGAATATGAACTCGTCGGGATGCCAACTAGGTGGTATGTATTGGATCATTCCAAATTGCCGCACAACCCTTAATGGGCAATAGGTGGTTCCACCATTCAAACCAAGCAATGGTACCAAATTGCCTTCTTGACAAATAATCCAAGCTTTGACTATCTTTGGCCACTTGATCCTCTATTGTAATTGATCGGAAGTCAATGCCCTGATGAAGTTAGCCCATTTATGAAAAGAGTATTTTGGTAGTTTCTTTTAGATTTTAAGGTACCTCTCAATAGGATTGACAGCTAAACTGTCACGCCTCGAACCCCATCGAGCTCGCAACATCCCTCCTAGGTCGAATAATGTGACGTCCCAGGAAAACATCGCCGACCCAACCCAACATATCAGAGTTCGCACACAGTGGAAACGAATATAAAAACACCCGTACAATACAAATGACGATGGGGCAGAATATCAAGACAGTACATAAACTATCAACATCAACTTTTATACATTGCCACCGTACCGAGCATACAACCAACGTTACATACAAGCTTAGCAAGACGAGTATCCAAAAAAACCATCGGCACAACAAAAAGAAATAGGTGGTTTGGGTTAACTTAGCTTCACTATAGGTCGACCTATCTTCCAAAAAGTGACTGGTCAGACCTACTCTATACAACCCCTAAAATACTCTGGTGAAACTTAAGGGTCACCCTCTTCCCATTCTTTTGCTAAATCCTCTTGCTCGTACTCCAGAGGATCACGTGGACCGCAATACGAAGGAATCACCTGCAATGGTCGTACAACCTGCGGCTCCTCTGGGGGTACTATGGGCGGCTCCTTTGGATCGATGATCTCGTCATCAGGAGGGATAATCGCCATAGGATCCCACTCACCAACGTTATAAAAGGGAATGTCGAAATTTCTCAGCGGGCCTGTCTCCTCTAAACCATCTCGATAGGTCCACGCTATGTACCAATAAGGCTTCCAGTATAATCCGCCCTCGTCAACCCAAACAGTGCTCGAATATCTGACAAAAGCTCGATCGCCTCTTAAAGACTACTCCACCTACTGATTATCCATATGCCTAGCGATCCCAAAACGAGGAGGCGAGTCTTCTGGGTTCATGGCTGGGGGTCCTGAAATTGTAATTATACAACTATGAGACGAATCTCAATAAGTGCACAACCCCAAAGGCCACATAGGCTCTCACGTACCGCCAGACGAAACACACATGACAAAACAACCAATCACACTAATAATTACATGCGATCCTACCTGGGATCCATCATTCACATCCCTGCATGTCAGATAATAATACAGTCAATCCATTCATGTCCTTACTCATCAAACACTATGTCATGCGAGGCAAACCACACTCGCATACTAACTCACACCATGCGTCAACTTTCATAAATCTCGTACATCAAGCCAAGTCCAGCTCATTCCCAACTTTCCATCACTACCGCGCCCGCGTAAAATGCATCAGGCTAACGGTCTTCTGACCTCATCAAGCATCGTCACCCCGTCGAGCCGGGCATCGTCACCTCGTCAGGGACGGTATCCTCCCGTGTAACACGCTTTAGGACGAAACCTACCCCACGTAAACGAACACGCCTCAGGATACCACTTTTCCAGCCATTCCAATCATCTCGTACCATTGTACCATACATATCACACGGCCACACGTAGCTCATGGCCACACGATCAAGTACCACACATACATTTCACAAACACACCTCACTATCACATAACTACACCACACAGTCACACACCTACTCAACACGCAACATCATTGCACGATCACATCGTCACACCTTCACGACCACACACATAACACACGGTCTCACTACATTCAGCCCAAAACACATTCCAAAACTAGCCAACAATCATCCACCACACAATCACTCATACAAGCCCATTCAAGACATAGAATTACCAATCAAACTTACAATTCAATCCAGGTCATTCCGCATCACAACAGCCCCATCCGAGTCTTCTAAACCACACATATCAGTCATCAAATCAATCTCTAACAACCTAATATCCAGCCCCCTTCACATGCCTCAAACAGCCCCTACATTACTCAAACCGAGTCCTAAACATGTTCAACAATACCCGAGGTCCTAGGGAGGGTTTGGGGGAGTCACTTACCTTAAAAGGGAGTGATAACAAGCTGGACAGGAGGCCGAGACAGCTGAACCAGCAGCAGCAGCCGAGCAGCGGTGCCGGCGGCCAGGCGGGCGAACGGCAGCAACACCGTGGACAAGCGGCTGGCTGGCGGTGATCGGGCGGCTGGGGGCGGCGAAGGGGACGTATGGGGTAGGGGAGGACAATCAAGGGTGGCTCAGTGGTGGCTGGATCGAACAACACAGGGCAAGATAGAGAGAGAGGGGAACGACGGACGGTGGCAGCGCGGCCGAGAAGGAGAAGCACCGGCAGAGAACGGCGGGTTAGGCGGTGACCAGGCGGCTGGCGATCTGGTAGCCGGCAAAGCTGGCTCACTCAAGGGGAAGGAGAGAGAGAGAGAGCTTCCGATCGGTGGGGGTGAAGAGAGAGAGAGTGAATTATGGGAGAAAGAAGAGAGAAATAAATAAATATATGTATGGTGCCCAATAATTGGTCCCTAAAACCCCACCCCACCATAGATTACTAATCTACCCCTCTAACTACCCCACCAGTCTAAGGGCCAAGATTCGATCTTATCCAAATCCAACGGCTCACATTCAATTTTATCCAATAATTCAAGGGCAAAAAGGTAATTGACCATGGGAGAATAGGGGCATTCCTGTCCTTAGATTTTCGGCTATACAGGATGATTATCAGTCCCCCGACTAAATCCAGTCTTCAAAATTTGTTCGCGGTGCATAAGGGCAAAACGGTCATCTTTCCGGTCCCAAACTAAAATCCATTTTTTTACAAAAACGGGTGGCCCCAAGGTTGACCATGCCAAAAACGTCATCGGCCGCTAAAAATTGTCACTTTCAAAATTCTCGATTCCCGAGCCCGAATTCCAAGAAATGCTTAAAATTAAACAATCGCGACTTTAGCTTATCTCTTGCTAACGGATGGCTCATTGGGATTACGCGCTCTCAATCTGTGACCGCCACTAAGTCAAGTCAAACCAAGGCGATCTCGATTGTCATGTAATTGCGAGAGTCTGTCGCTAGTTTCCTTCGAACAAGATCGATCAAATAAATCGGTCTCTGTTGGCCCAAAACATTCCCTTGTCAATCCTCGTGGTCGAAGGTCGAACCAAGGTCGAGTTCTTTGGTCGTGCGAACTTAATCCTGTGATGGCCTTACCCCTAAGGTTAGCATCCCGAGAATGCGCGGTTCCGGGTGAGATCTCACTATAAGTGCATTGACCAAAATATTCATTTCATAAATCCCGGGAAAAGGATTGAAAATTCAAAAGGTTACATGAACAAATTTCTTGGATGCGCATATGATGTTCCCAAGGTTGAATTTGTGAAATGAACCATATAGAAAACAATCCGGCTGAAGCTTGGAGTACACCTTTCTCTTGGCTTTGGTACTTGTTCAAAGATATGATAGTTTTCGCTAAAAGCATATTGGAGAAGTCCTATTTTAAGTAAGTTTGCCTAGCAATTATTGCAAATAAAGGATTTAACCCAGTTCTTAATGTAGGGGATAAGACAAACCTGAAGAAAGCAAGCATGAAAACTTTCGCAGAAATATTCCTGGTTTTCTTTGGCTATTTGGAGTACTTTGCCATTAGGAAGGATGAAGGAAACCTTTCAGTATTCAACTTGATCAACTTTTCCACTTGAGAAATCTTCAAATTGAGGCATTCAGCAATAATACTTGCAGGCTTCAATCCAATCAAGGGTTCTATGATTATTGGCTTGAAATCAATCCCAATGGTAGCTTTATACTCCTCTAATATTGGCACCATTTCGTGTTCTCCAAGTTAAAATGTCGTAGCGGTAACCTCCCAAAAATGAGCTAATGCCTGAATTAGACTCACTTGAAGTTTAAGGTTGATAAGCTCAAATAGGTACCCAAGTCTCTCCTTGACATAAACCTAGTTGTCTTTGGTAAAACTTCCCCACCATGTCAAAAGCTCCTTTCGCGGGACTCGAATGACATGTATATCTAATTTCCCCATGTTTGATCTAAAGCATTCAAAAGAAAGTTTTTATCAATCGTCATGGATTATCAATTAATTTTAATGCCTCAATTTCAATCATATATCCTTTTAGGGTAAAGTGGAGGAAAGTACATTTGCCTACTTAGAAAGTGATACAAATGCCATCTTTAATCCATTTAAGCCTTAAAAGAGCATATACTTAAAAACGGGGATGAAATCAATGTTTGATGCAAATGCCCTTTTGTCATGCTTTTTTTAGACCATAAAGGCCTAACCTATGGTTTATAACTTTGAATACATCAAAATGAACATTTGACTCATTTGTACATGTCACATTTTGAGCACAAGACCACTTGAATTATATCGAAAATCCACCATGGATCTATACATTCCATCTAAAAATCAAAGAAAATGGTCGAATGGAACATGTCACCCTAATCATTCATTCTAGTATAAAACAATCGTAAATTTTTGTTTATTTGGATAATGTGACCTATATTTTACAATGAAGCAACAGTAGATGGGAAATAGGTCTAAGCAATGAATGAAGAAATCCACTCCATTGAAAAGAATGACACATTGAAGCTTATTTCTTTACCACCTGGTAAGAAGCCCATAGGACGGTCAAGTGGACAGTTATGCCACCAGACAGTCGTAAAAGCTACAAGCAAAAGCTATGCATTGATTATTTTGAAGTATCCACACTAATGCTCGAATGGATACTATTTAGATTATTCAGAACTCGCAACATAGAATCGCTGGAAGATCCATCAAATGGATGTGAAATATTCATTTCTCAAGGGTTTCCTTGAAGAGGAATTCTATGTAGAGCAACCACAAGGTTATGAGAAGAAAGAACATGAATATCAAATTTACAAACTGAAGAAGGCATTGTATGGGCTAAAAGAGGCACTTCAAGCTTGGTACACAAAAATCGACACAAACCTATTACAGCGTGATTTTCAAAAGCACCCATATGAGCATACATCGTATATCAAGTCAAACATTAACAGTGATATAATAATTATTTGCCTTTTTATTGACAAGAAGTTGTGAAAAGATGTTTGCTAAATTCGAGGAGGCTATGACCAACAAGTTTTAGATGATAAATTTGGAATTGATGTCCAATTTATATGCCTTGAAGTAAAGTAGACAAAGGATGATATATCTATTTCATGGCAAAAATATGCTATTGATATTTTGAAACAATTGAAGATGAAATCGCTCAAATAATTATAACCCATTTAGCATAACGATTGGAATAGAAGAAAGAATGAATCGATGAACTAGTAAATCCCACTTATTTTGAAAACATTGTTGGCAATTCAATAAACTTGACTTCTACTAGGCCATATATTACCTGTGGCATGGGAATTATTAGCTAGTAAATGGAGAAACCATACCAATCACATTTAAAAGCTGTTAAAAGAATGTTATGATATGTCAGTGGAACTCATGATCATGGAATTATATTCTTACACTGACAATTTCACTTTAGTGGGGTACACAGATAGTGATTAGGCAAGTGATACCAAGACTTGGAAGAGTAGTAATTTCTTGGTCCTCCAAAAACCAAGTTGTTGCACTCTTGATAGCTAAAGCAAGATACATAGCAGTTGCTTTTGCCTCATGTCAACTGGCATGTCAAGTAATGTGGATTCCTAGGATGCTTAGTGAATTGATGCTCGAACATAGAAGTCTTATGATAATAAGTCATCTATTGTAATAGCCAAAATTCCTGTTTTTCATGGTAAGAGCAAACAAATCGACATCAAGTATCATGAACTGGTCAAAAATGGCGAGATTAAGCTTAATTTTTGCATATCAAATTACAAATATTTTGATGAAACCATTAAAGGAAATCTGTTCGAAAAATTAAAAACTAAGTTTGGTGTTGTTGGATCCCAAAATCAATTTAATGGAGGCTATCAAAAGCATAATAAAATTGATTGTTGTTGTTGAAGCTTTGAACACATTGACTGCTAATTTCTAGATGGGCGGCTAGTATATTTCCAAGAAGAGTTGCAGAAGACTTTTAGATGGGCTGTTGCTATTTTTGTTAACATTTGTGCTCAGGACAAAAATCATGTGTGGGCATTCAATTTCTATATAAAGCTCTGAAGTTGAGAGTCGTATGGGTGAAGCCTAAGAAAAAGCCTTTCAATAAGAAGTTGTCTCTCCATTGTGTATATCTATGCTCTTACTCCAAATTTTCTAAAGTTTATATTGCTTTTGGTTCCAACAAGATCTTCCTTGAACAAAATCAAACACTTGCCCTGTGTCTATGTCCATGGTTATGTATTTGCATGACATGTTAAATTGCACAGGTTTGCATCATTGCTTCACCTAAAATGTATTATCGATGAAGAAAATATATGTTCTGCATTGGTCTTCTGTAAAATGTGCGGCTATTTCTTTATATGTTTTCTTGGACAGCATACTGGTCGTCATCTGATGTTGCTAATGATCTTTCTTGTTACTTTACAGGTGGTTTGGAGTGCAGCTGAATCCTGAATTTATTGTGACAGACCTCAAGTATACGAACTTTTCCGGTCATATTCATCGTTTACTGATTTTTAGAATACTTCTATATTATTGGTTGTTTGTTTGTAAAACAAACAAAATAGTGCATTTTCTTTTATCCCACATAGGAAAATTTTGAGAAAGTGGATCACTTTATAACTGTGAATATCTTCTTGCTCTTTAGAGTGAAGACAATGGGGTGTGTGCTAGTCCACACAATACCCGCGTGCAGATGCGCGAATAATTGTGCGATTTTGGCGCGGTTTAATTAGCACTAATCCCTTTATTTTTTTATTTCGTAAGGTTATCTCATTAATCTTTATTAGTTGAAAGGTTGTTTTTTGTTTATTAAATAATTTTTAAAATTATGAAAATTCGGAATTTTATTTATCTATATTTTTATTTTATTTTATTCCGAATTTTATATGTGTCTTTTCAAGACAACTTTTGGAGATTATACTTGTTCAGTTTTTAATCTTTTCCGAAGGGTTGCATTTGTTCAGTTTGCAACTTCTTCCGAAGGAATGTCTTTGTTAGCTTTGCAACCTTTCGTGAAGAGTTGCCTATGTTCTTTAAGACAGATTTCTATATATGTCAGTTTTGGCAAGAAGGAAACAGACATCAATTTTCAAGTCTTCTTTCAAAAAACTATAGCCATCATTTTCAATTGTTTCCTAGAGAGACCTTGGAGAAATACTAGAATTGCTATCTAGTATTCTCATTTTGAGACTTTGTTGTATCCTGGAGGATTTTTGCCGGTGACTATTAGGAACATTGTGGAGCAAATAAATTCTTAAGGAAAGTGATATCACGCCTCAAAGTCCGATTGAATTACTCTTTGATTCGAAGCCATTCAAATCCACAACATATATGCCCATGCACACCATTTCTTGAGTGGGACTAACTTATTAGTACATCATTACTGTTTTGCAAACCACGTGTCACCGTTCATAAGTCTGTGAGGTTCAGCATTGAGGTTTAGCATTGCCGTGTGCCTGTTTGGTCGAAATTTCTCCGGCGATGAAACATATTTGTCCAAAATTCATTGTTTGATTTTTAATTAAGGGAGACAAGTACTTCGGTGACTCTGAATAGGAAATATCGCAAATAAATAAGGAAACCGACAATTTTACTTCAAACAAAAATATACAAACACGAACCGTATCGAAATTTAATTGATGACAAGACTTGGGAAGTACAACCGCTATAACGGAACTGAACTTAAACAAACCATACCAGAATTTAATAGATACAAAGCTTAGATGCTATAGCAGAATTTAATCAACCACGCAAAACTCAAGATAGAGATACATGCCGGATTTTTTAAAACTACAGCTAAAAAACATATCGAAATTTAATTGACGACACTTAATCTGGAAACTAAATACGGTACATGAAAGTAAAAATAATTAAAAGATTGCCTTTTTATTTGATTTGTACGAGGGGTTAGTAGGCAATGGGTGGTATTTATAATAGTAAGGCCATCACCATCTCTAAGCAGTTCTATAGTGGTTGTAGCCATGTTCCTCCATCTCCAAAAGTTTTGTCTTCATATTGTCATGATGCCATGATCTCGCTTTCAAGCAGTTGTTCCTTTAAAATTGAATGCTAGTCGCTCCTTGACCTCCACTGCTTGATTCTCCAATGATTTCAAATCTGTAACTACTTTGCGATGCCTCTCTCTCTCTCTCTCTCTCTCTCTCTCTCTCTCTCTCTCTCTCTCTCTCTCTCTCTCTCTCTCTCTCTCTCTCTCTCTCTCCCGCTTTAATTGGTAATATATTGTCCTCCTTATGCTTGTCAACTAGCGTTAACCGTACGCCGTTATATATCGACAACCAATCGGCAGTGGCCATTGATGGACACTAATATCAACACCAATCCTTTCTCTCCGCTTTAATTGGTAATATATTGTCCTCCTTATGCTTGTCAACTAGCATTAACCGTACGCCGTTATATATCTACAACCAATCGGCAGTGGTCATTGATAGGCCCTAGTATCGACACCGATCCTTTCAATTGTCGATAGTGAGTCACTCCATCTCTGAAAGTTTTGTATCCACATCATCATGATGCCATGATCTCGCTTTCAAGCGGTTGTTCCTTTAAAATCGCATGCTAGTCACTCCATGACCTCCATAGCTTGATTCTCCAGTGATTTCAAATTCGTGACTGCTTTTCAGTGCCTTTCATGCATCCAACTCTCTCTCTCTCTTTATGCTTTAATTGGTAATCTATTGTCCTCCTTATTTTTGTCAGCTACCATTAACCATACGCCGTCATATATCGACAACCAATCAACAGTGGTCATTGATGTACACTAGTATTGACATCAATCCTTGCAATCGTTGATGACGGGTCATGTGCTTAATGATGTTCACGCTCTAGTCACATGCTTATCCATATCGATGTCTTGCTCATTTTTTGATGCAAATAGTGTCTCGCACTCGACCATCCTTAGGTTGTTAATTTCACGAATTTATTCTTTTTAATAACACGATATGGCATGGGGGTTTATGTGGATCTTACTTTGAAATAAATATCACTTTAACATGTGTTTCCTCAATAAGTGTCAATAAAGAACCTTTCAAAGTACGGATCAATGTAAAAATTGACCAAGGATGGGAAGAGTCATTTGATGATTCTTGGACAGAAAACGCAATTGACTAGAAAATTAAATGTACGGAAACCCGAAGACAGTTGTGTTTAGCCATGTACAACGTAAAGATAAACTGGAAGTACAGTTGAACAATTGGTATTCATCAATTGATTGGCGATTCTTTGCATGGGTTACAATTCCAATACTTATAGCTACTATTGACAATTAAAAACAAGGAAAACAAGTGCATCCTACGTGACTCCTAAAATTCAGTAACTTGTATTTACAAACGATTGATCGACACCACTACTTCAATGGTTGTTACCTCTCCACTCTACACGTCCAGCATCACTAATTACTCTCAAAGCTCCTTGCTCCACAACTCGACGGTTACAATCACCCACTTTTCTAGGCTTCTATCATTAGTAAATTACGAGATGTAAGGCATCCATTACTTGATCATCATGTTGGTTTCACTTCCTTATAGATATATCAATGCACTCATGAAAATCAAGTCCAAGATCATCGGCTCCATCACTTGGATAGCTGCTTTGCTTCCAATTCATCATGAGTCGTGTTAGTCGAAGCCTTTTTGTTGATTAAACCAAACTTTATTTACCGACACCTATGCTCTGGGACTTAGTTATTTCCTGTCATATCTTTGGTCGGCTATACCACTCGCTTTTGTCGACTAACTATATTTACCGATTGAGAGCCTTCAACACTTGGCAAATTTTTGCCTCCATTGCATCTCGATCGGTCTTTCTTAGCCGAGTTGACTATCACAAACTTGGCAATTTTTTATGTCACCAACATGATATATACGGTTGTTGAAATTTAATCTCACTTTAATGTGATCAATATGCTGTTGATCTAGTCATGGCCACGGGCCGGTTTCGGCCCGGTCAAACCCGGGCCCGGCCCATTGACCGGGCCCGCGGTTTGGAACCGGAACCGGCCCGTGCCCTATGGGCCCAGTTCCGGTTCCAGAAATTTTGGAACCGGCCCCGAACCACCGGTTCCGGTTCCGATTCCACAAAAAAAAAAAAGAAGAAGAAGAAAGCTGCAGCACAGCCCGCAGGTGCAGGCCATGCTACTGCTACTGCGGCCCGTTGCCAGGGCTGCCCTGGCAACGGGTAAAATTTTTAAAAAAAAAAAAACCCCCGCAGCAGGGCCTGCACGTCTGCAGGCCCTGCTGCGGGCAGCGGGCTTGCGGCCCGTTGCTAGGGCTGCCTTTAGGTTGCCCTAGCAACGGCCAACGCCCAAACGGGCAAAAATTTATAAAAAAAAAAAGAAAAAGAAAAGATAACCGTTGCAAAATTGCAACGGTTATCTTTTCTTTTTTTTAATCCTAAATTTTCTTCTCATTTTTTTCTTATAAATTCTCTCAAATTCTCTCAATACTCACAATTCTCTCAAATTTTCTTTTCTCAAGTTTCAAATTTTCTCAATACTCGAAATTCTCTCAAATTCTCTTAAATTCTCTCAATTTTCTTAATCCACGCAATTCTTTCTTAATTCTCCCAATTAATCTGCTCAATTCTCTCAATCCACTCGAAAAATGGCAAGTGGAAGTCGAGTGCCAACTGGCAAAGGTAAGAATATCACGACGGAATCCCATCATTCTTTTGATCCTCATGAATATGTAGATTTTCAAGATGATGAAATCAATATTTTTCCCGATGTGGAGAGCGTCCTGACGCAAGAAAGTTTTCATCCTCCTACCGAAATATCTACAACAAAGGAAGCGGAACGAGAATTTACATCTGACATTTGAAATCACTTCACAAAAATGGAAAGGTTTGATATTGGTCAAAAAAAGTATGATATAATTTGTAAATATTGTGGGAAAATATATAAATATACAGGTGGACAAGGATATGGAACATTTAAACGACATCTTAGGAGCAAACATCCAACCGAAACGGGAATCGATATCGAGCAACAACAAATTTCCGGGTACATCAATCCTAACACTTCCCCTTTATTCCGTTTTAATGAAAAAACTTATAAGGAAGAATTAGGCAAATTTATTTCCGTTGAGCATTTAGCATTTAATTTTGGAGAAAGATTCGGTTTTAATGAATTTGTACAAAAAGCATGTGCTCCACAAGCAAAAAGTATTCCTAGAAATTCAATTAAACGAGTAATTAAAGATCTTTACAAAAATGGAAAAAAAGATTTACAAAACTTTTTTATGCAATTTAATGGATGCGTGCATATAGGTAGTGATATTTGGAGTGATCATTGGAAAAATCATTCTTACATGGGAATAACATGTCATTGGATAGATGACGAGTGGAGTATTCAAAAAAGAGTTATTGCATTTAGAGTTTTCGATGATAAGCATACGACAAATAATATTTATAGAATAATTAGGCAAATTTTAGAAGAATATTATTTGCTTAACAAAATTTTTTCAATTGGTTTTGATAATGCCGCAACAAATACCGCTTCAATTGCCAATTTAGAAAATATTTGTAAACCCGCTTTTGGCGGAAAATTTTTTCACGTTAGATGTGCTTGTCATGTTTTAAATTTATGTGTACAAGATGGTTTGAAAACTCTTGATATTTTTCTTCAACCAATAAAAACGGCGATTCAATTTTTATGGAAACATCCCCAAAAAATGAAAGAATTGGGTAGATTTTGTAGAGAAAATGGCAAAAAGCCAAAAAGATTTCCAAGAGATGTTCCAACTCGTTGGAATTCTACTTTCCACTTGCTTAATGAATCTTTAGCATATAAAGATTTATTATGTGCATTCATTTCTAATAATATACCTCAGATTAATTTATACCCACAAGAGTGGGATATTTGCCAAAAAATTTTAGATGTTTTAAAGGTTTTTAATGATGCAACTTATACTTTGTCCGGTGTTTATTATCCCACTACACATTTATTTTTAGTAAAGTGTACTAATATTGTCGGAATTTTTTATGAATATGAAAATGATGTTGAATTACAACATACTATAGTTGCAATGAAAATGAAGTGGCTACATTATTATAGTGAAATTCCTATTATTTATTTAGTTGCTTATGTTTTTGATCCGCGTTGCAAATTGGATGGCTTAAATGATTTTTTGCGTACGTATTATCAATGTTTACATTATGATACGATAAATATTATAACCATAGTACGTGAGGTTAAAAACGTAGTAATAGAATTATATAATGAATTTTATACTAAATATAATTTAGGTGATATTGGATCTTCTCAATCTACGGAGATACAAAATGACAGTATAGGTAAAATTAGTAGAGGGTGCCAACTTTTATTACATAAACAAAAAAAACAAAAGGGAGTAATAGGAAATATTTCTGAATTAGAGATTTATCTAACCGTTTCATTTGAGTTTACTGAATTCGAAGGTGGTACAGATTTTTTAATTTTGGATTGGTGGAAGAGGCACGCAAGCCAATACCCAATCATTTCTCTTATTGCAAAACAGATTTTTTCAACCCCTTATTCCACAGTTACGGTCGAACAAGCATTCAGTGCCGGAGGTAATATTTTGGACGAATATCATTCAAGATTAGCTCCAGAATCAGTAGAAATTCAAGCTTGTGTTGCTGATTGGACGAAGGCTCAGTACCGGCAACAAGAGATAGATCGGAATAATGAATCCAAATTCTTTAACGACGGAGATACTACCGCTACCGCTACCGGTATCGCTACCGCTACCGGTAGTGACGATTGAGGGTAAAAGAACTATTGGAGTTGGCAAATATTTCGGAAACCCTTGTTTCTCATATCGGGTACGCCCACGTGAGCTTAGGGAAACCGAAGTATAATCCGACGACATGTGACCTCTGGTCCCCTGCGCACAGAATGCTTAGGTTTTGGGATCATTTTAGGGCATATATATTGTGCTCCTTTTTTTTATAGATCGTTGTAACGAATTGTAATGTGCTTAATGATAATTTATTAAGTTTAAGCCCTCTCTTTCTCTCTTGTCTTTTTGTCCCCAAATTTGATTACAATTTACATTTTAATTATAATTTATATTAAATAATATTCCTTCACCGGAACAGTAATTTTTAAATTTTTTTATTATTTTATTTTCTGTTTTTTTCTTTTCCTTTTCTTTTTTTTTCTTTTCTTCCTCCGCCGGCCATAGCCGGGGCCGGCGGAGGTCGCCGGCCTCAAGCGAGGCCGCCCTCGCCTGGGCTGGGCGAGACCGGCCTCGCCAGATCGGGTGAGGGCTCGACCTTGCCGGCAACTGGCGAGGCCGGCCTCGCCTGACGCCGGCGAGGTCGAGCCTCGCCAGATCTGGCGAGGGTTCGACCTCGCCGGCGTCGGGCGAGGCCGGCCTCGCCAATTGCAGGCGAGGTCGAGCCTTGCCGGCGTCGGGCGAGGCCGGCCTCGCCAGTTGCAGGCGAGGTCGAGCCTCGCCCAACGCCGGCGAGGTCGAGCCTCGCCAGATCTGGCGAGGGTTCGACCTCGCTGGCCTCGCCCGACATCGGCGAGGGCGGCCTCCCCTGAGGCCGGCGACCTCCGCCGGCCCCTGCTATGGCCGGCGGAGGAAGAAAAGGAAAAGGAAAAGAAAAATTATGAACCGGCCCGGAACCGCTTCCGAACCTAAACCGAAACCGGAACCGGCCGGTTCCGGTTCATACTTGGCCACGAACCGGAACAGGTCGATTCCGAACCGTGGCCATGACTATGTTGATCTTTCCAACGGTACTACCATTTTAGCTTAAACTTATAAAATTTTTCTGTAGGTTTTTCTTTGTACGAGCAGGTTTAATGGGCTGGCTTTTTCTCAACCTGTCGGTTCTAGCTAGAAGTGTCCAAGATGGCAACTTGGGCCTATCAATGATCCTTTATCAACTATTCTGCGTGGTAATTTATGATAATCTCCTTAGCAGTTTTTAAAAAACTCAGTTTTACGAATTCCTTCGTCTAATAATTCTTTTTTCTCTTTTATCCAGTTATATATCCTGGACTGCTTTGTTTACGAGGAGTATATGACTTCCACGTAAGTGCATAACTTGTCTGTCTCTGAAGTGCTAAATCATGCACACCCAAGTTTTCTCCGGGTCGTTAAACCTGGTTCTTTCTTTTTAAGTAAGTAATTTGCTGCTAAAATCTAGGAGCTTTTATCTTCACTTACGACTCGACTCGACTGTACTCTGCGCTAATAATGCGTCTCGTCAGATGACTTAGGAAACGCCGCCGTGCTCACGTATGAGCTGGCCGGCCGTATGCACTGCTGTTGTTTAGCGAACAGTTCTGCTGCTCAAATCTCTTCATTGGGGCCATGGGGTTCTTTCAACCTTTAGTTTGCTGGGCTTGGGCCATGAAACCTGTTAACTTGGAACTTTCATCCAAATTTTAGAGTTGACATCTAAATGGGCCGACGGGAAAGTTCGACCATAGTTTGCATTGTCCGACATTGCTAGCGTATTTTGTAAAGAGATCAATGTATGGATTTGATTATAATGCTTTAAAAATATAAAAACACTAACGGAGCAATGTGGACGTTGGAAAGATTTAGGTTCCTTATATAGTGACACATGATGATGCATTGATGTTGGTAATCATGCCCTCCCTCCTGTCCCTCTCTCCCAAAACCTCTAAACGCTGGCCCAAAAAGAGAAAGGATGTTGCTCCGTGAAAATATCGGGCAAAGGACACCACTATTGTCACAATTCTCATGCAGCGCTCAGTTTAATACCATTACCTTTTATAAACATTCACACTAGTTACGTCGGCGATTACTCTAGTCGAAAATCCGACATGGAATTAAAAGCTACAGCACTTATGGGGAATGGTTTTTTAAAACTTATGGCACTCAAATGATTAATTAAGAAGTTATGGCACTTAAATAAGCGATTGAAAAATTATGCAATTAAAATGAAAATAGTATGAAAGTTATGCAATTGTGAAATCCTTCCCCTGAAAAATATCCACATGCGAAGGAAACACTCTACCGCTGATTTTGCTAGCAATACAAGAGTCCTTCTTCGGCTTTGAAACAAAAGTTTGGTTATCATATCTGTCTCTTTTTTTTTTATAGCTGTCAACCGTCACATTATCACAAAATTCATGAACCTACTTTTTCTCTACTTTCCACTTGCAGCCTACCGCACAGGGAGGGCAGAGCACCTTGTTTGTGTTTTTTCCGTGGGCGGGTGGCTAATGAGCTTTCATTCTTAATCCGATACTTAGATTGACGGTTAATGCGCAATGATTATCTAGCATCATAGGCTAGCCAATTAAGTTTATGATAAGCTCCATTCATGCCTAGCAAATATACCTGTTCTAAGGTTCCATTTGTTTCATGGAATATGTGACATTTCTGGAAAATATTTTCAAGAAGTCATTTTCCAAAAAAATGACAATATTTTCTGGCATTTTGCTGAAACCTGAAGATTAATTAGAAAATATTTGTCATTGTTTGGTATGGAAAATTTGATTTGATTTTCCTAAATAAACATATACTATTCGGGTGCTAGTAACTTGCATATATGCAGCTAATGAACCTGATACGGGCACGTGAGTCTTGGGTTCGGTCTCAATGGCCCCTGACCCGAGTGCCGGGGATTGGGGCACAGGCACTTGCGTCTCGGCACGACCTCAATGTACGTGCAGGCACCGAGATCCAAGCCCAATCTCAATGGACCCAAGCATGGCCTTTGTGGACCCGAGCCCAGGTGTTAGCTCAAGTACTAGGATCCCGTGCTCAACCTTTGTGGACCTAGCCCGGGTGCCAGGCATCGGGCACGGGCACTGAAGTTTCGAGCCCGGCCTTAATGGACCCGAGCGTGGGTGCTGGGAATCTAGGCACAAGCACTGGGTCCCAGCCCTGGCCTCGATAAACCCAGTCCCAACCGTTAGAGACCTGGTCCTGAATGCTGAGAACTAGCATTGGGGTTTATGTGCCCAAACGTGGATTTGTGGGTCTAAAAGCATCGACGCATAGTCATGTTTTGGAAAATAATTTTTGATTTTTTAAAGAGGAAATTATTTTCCTAAATTTAAGCATATGTTTTCCGTCAACTAGGAAAACGTTTTCCATTGAATCATTTTCCTAAGCGAACCAAATGCCTCAAAATGAGGAAAATACTTTTCACGAAACAAACAAAACCTAAATCTCTAGATATTGTGATTAGTATCACTTGTTCTTTTGGTGCTCCGTGAATTATTGACAGTTCATGCAACATATCTCTGTTTTATAATAGTTCACTTCTAGTTCTCTTAGAAGGATTACAAAAGTTACCTTAGCATACAAATATTGATTGCCTTTGAAAGATAAATGTCCACATCTCACTATGTTAATTGTTGTGCAGCCTCAATAGAAGATTGCATCTATAAGGGTCATTTGGAACCATATATTACATTAACATGCAGTTCTGAAGATTATTTGAGGGACTGTTTTATGCCTGCATGAGTAATTGTCATCTCTGATACAGGGTTCGTGGCTTTCGAGGAATAACATAGAGCTAACAACAACTGCTGCCATTGCTAATTGTTTCGTATGTCTAATTGTGTAGGCTTCATTGAAATTATAGCCTTTTGCCAATGAACTTATTAATAGTTCCTGCCACCTTTACTAAGGACTCATTTCCTTCGCCTAAAAAACTACGATATACGGTGTTCCGAGAAGGTAACAAGCAAAAGCATGTGTTCAAAAGGAATCCCAAAGCGCGGTAAATGAAACGAGTCTTACGTTCCTCTGATTCAGGTCCCCAAAAAAATTCACTTTGCTTTCCCTGCTACTCTTGCAAATTTCAACTTCGTGTATCCTTTGATTGAAGGGGAATTGCGAGGCACTGCAACTACCTTGGCGACTTGCTGCTGGCACTGTCCTTCAGTTTGCCTTGTGGACTCGGGTGAATTTGACTTGCTATGCATGCCATGATTAAGTAGGTCGCAGTTTTTAACAGCTACTTCGTTCTCGCAGTTCACCAGTTCCTCATTTCTACCGAACAATCTATTTCCTGAATCTGCAGATATGGAGAGAGAGAAGAGACGAAGCTCGTTGTGCAGAAAAGTACAGAGAAATTTGGGCAGGATACCGTCGACTATTTCCTTGGAGGATATGCCCCTACATTTATTAGATGTACAGTAGTTCATCTAGTAATGATAGATCGTGCAACTTTCACAAGAAAAATCCATGAGTGGGAGATTTAGTGGTCATTCGTTCTCTATACTTGTTTCCTTCATCTTACGAGTTGTAATTGCTTGGTAGTCTGGTGTTACATTTTCTTTGGTTCTTTTTTTATTTTTCAAAGAGAAACTTTGGTAAACCCTGGTAGACTGGTGTTCTTTTTCATGATGAACTTTCTGGGGATCGGCCCAGATTTGATTTTTCTGTTATGCGATTTGATCTTTTCTTCATCGAATTAATGTTGAGTACTCTCAACTCGTCAATGTACAATGAAGTCCTTTTGTCGCTTGCCATTACTCTTAGTAAGCTCGTCCAACCTTGCGGTGCCGATTTCGGACTAGTGTTGATTCGATGCCCATTACAACCCACCTATGAGAATGGCGTTGTTTGCTCGCCAAGTCCCTCTCGGCAGAAACCTCCTGGGCCTTTGTTGTGCACAAATAAGCATCCTCTTGCTTAGTTTGGTCGATTACTAGGGCCTCTACGCAATACCGTGTCGCCACAAACAGGATTTGGGTCAAAGCCCCCCCTCCAAGCACGGCATTACCCCGTCTCGATCACGCCGTATGTCGATCCATTGGCTATAAGATCAATTTTGATATAGGTAGATTGAATCAGCAAGGAACAAATCCTTGCAAACGAGGACCAGCAGTAGCGAAAATGGCAAACGAAACAACTCCTTCAGGATCAATCACATGGGATGCCGAGTACCCGACGCAATAAAGTGAAAGCGATGAGCATGCAAGTGCGCTCATCTCCAACCAATAATTCACGTCAAGAAAGGGAGTTAACCTGAAATCCAAGCTAACCCCAACCAAACGCGCTTTTCTTGATAAGGTTGTCGGGCGGTGTGAATTTGCTTGCGGTGGCGGTGGGTGAGTGGAATTACTTTGGGTTGCGCAGAGTCAAAAGAAGAGACAAAATAATAACAAATAATAATAATTGCAATAATATTAATATTAATATTAATAAGTAGAGTGGTCTTGGTGGTCCCATCTCTCTCTCCCCTTGGAGTCTTCTTCTTTTGCTTTGGTGGATGGTGCCTCGTCTTTATCATTCAGAAAAAAGAGGACCAGCATGCTTTCCGCTTGTGTAGGCTTTTATCATTGATGGGCATCATTCACCACGCAGGGTATGGACAGAAGGGTACCATGCCTAGGCTTGTTATGGGAAGGTCTCGGCTGACGATGGATAGAACCAATCACGAGCGAAAATCTTCATGGTTTTTCGGGTTCTTTTTTTCCCTAAAGGTCGAGCTTGAGTCCAATGATTCGACACACGTCGTCGACTTATTCAGTGTTTTTGGAACACTCGTTGATAAGACTATATTCATTCATGCACCTGTAAATCCACACAGAGAGAGAGAAGAGAGGACATCTCGAGCGTTTGAATGTCGTGCTCGAAAAGTTATTAGGTGCTCCGGTCAAGGCATCGCATCACCGCCCAGATCATTTTACTCTTCATTTTGCTTACAAACTCTTTTACTCTCCTCCAAAACTATATGTTAATATACACTTAAGTGCATAATTATTTCTATTATCACTCTCTCTCTCTCTTCTTCTTCTTTTTTCAAGAAATTTTTTTTACCAGATCTTGTAACTCTCATTCTCTTGTCCCCTTCTTGAGAAAGGGGTTGCCTGGTTTGGTTGGTAGTGGATTTAAAATATGGGGTAGCTTTCTACTCCCAATACTGATCATAAATAAGAGATTGGGGTCCCCATTGCTTCTGAGGTTTTCCCAGAGGAGTGACATAATGACTGATGGACTTCAACCACCATGAGAGGTACCTTTACTTTAACTTTCTTTCTCTTTTCTTTCTCCTTTTCCTAGAAAATTTAGCCAAGAAACGCCGTGGGCCAGTAAAAAGCTGATTAGAAAGTGAGGTTAGCAAGAACTTTCGTCGTACCCATCTTTGTCACTAGTAGTTTGAGTGCTTGTAATAACTGAACTTGCTCTGTTAGAAGTTGTTTTTGTATAAAAGCCATTGCTTACCTTAAAAAAAATCTCGACTCCAACGCTCTACTTATAATATTTGCTAAAGATGACTTAGGCGCAGATTTCCATTGTGAAATCATTTCTTTAGCCGTTCTCTTTTTTTTACAAAATTTTCATTTTAAACACTTGCTGTTGTTTCGCCTGAATATAATCGATGACAAAATACCTTTCACCGAATTCTTTTTTTGGGTTTTATTACGAGGAGACAGATTTTATGACGTTTCCAGACAGAAGTCTTATCAATGGAGCACAAGAAGACAAGTAGATGTGCTTCGATGGAATTTAATCAACGTCAAATTATACAAAACATTGTCGAAATTTAATTGATGATAAAGTCCAATGATATAAAGATACAATGTCAGACCTTGATTGACAACGAAATATCTAAAAACTACAAGTAGGATACAGGAATTGAAAGACAAAAGGTTTTGTTTATTTGTTCTGGGGTTTCACAAATAGTACGATACGGTTATTTAAAGCCAACAAACAACAATGGGAGGTTATAATTGGAGGTAACAAACGCTTACTAAAAAAAAATAACTTCCTAGTTGTTACAAGAGGTTAGATTATCCACAGTAAGTTACCCTACCATCTCCTATTATCTTAATACTTATCTACAACAATCCTAAAATAACGGAAAAATATACACCCAATGATTATCTTCGTGTAGACTGCTCATTGTCGATATCGATAACTACGTCGATCAACTTCAAGGTTCTCATCGATAACTTCACGCTGTGTGTCCTTGATTTCATCATTGGCAAATTGTCTATTCTCTTCAAGTCACAAATAATTCTGTTCATAAATGATCAAACTCTGCTCTCATTAACTAAGTCTATCACATGTCTATAATAACTAAAACTTGATCACTTTTTTTGTGTAAACAGCTAGGGCATCTTCTTTGTAAAAGTACTAGCAAATGTACACGTGTGTCGCGTATGCGTAAGAAATTCAATATTGCAAGAATAAGTATAAACCACTTTATTATGAAATATGTGATTCATTGATAAAAAAAAATGCACGATTAGAAGAAATTGTATGGATAGAAGTGAGATTGAAGTTTTTTAAGTAGGAATGTTGTTGTACGATAGAAAATATTCAAATTTCAATAGAAAAGTGCATGAGAGATAAGATAGCATTGTCAACTTATGCACTTACCTATAGATATAATTTTTGTAAAATAAGTAAATGAGAATATTTGAGGAAAAAATTAATTGATATCCCTTAAAAGTACGAGGTTCTCTTCACAAATTATACCTAGACATATCTGGACGACTCTACTTGCGCGAACCGAGCCCAAGAAGGAAACAACTCAAGTAAAGGAGTTGGTGGTGCGGTGTGCTCGTTTCCACTTGGAGCATGATGCTATGTTTGAATATTGGACGGTCTTGACCAGGGAGAAGAAGTATTCATCTGAATAGTGAGGTTATTTGCACCTTCAAATTCAAATGCTCGTGCTAAATACAATGGTTTTTCTTTTGGGAAAAATACATTAGAAGTACTAAAACTTGTTATGAAAGTGCAATTGAATCATAAACTTAGTAAAAGTGTAATCAAATTCTAAAACTTGTCAAATTGATGCAATTAAATTTTTCTGTTAATTCCATCCAATTTGGTTAACAGAAGATGCTGACGAGGCTTTTTTTATTAAGATTATTACCACGAAAAACCTCAAACTGGTATACCTATGACAATTTTACCCCAACCTAATTTTTTAACCATCAAAAAACCCAAACTAGTACGTATGTGACAAATTTTCCCCGAACTACTTTTTTTATCATAAAAAATCTCACAGTTGTACCCATGTGACAATTTCCCCCGAACTAATTTTTTGATCACCAAAAATTCAAAACTAGTACATATGTAATAATTTTACCCCAAATTAATTTTTTGACTACTAAAAATCTCAAACCGGTACATTTGTGATAAATTTACCTTTCGTTAGTGTCTGTTAAATTGGATTAATATCACGAAAAATCACAAATTGATATACTCTTGACAAACAGAGGAGTAAAACCCCAAACTGGTATACTCGTCAACTACCATGTGTTATTAAACTTAACAATTTAACAATAAAATTTAACGAAAATTAACGAAGAGTAAATTTATCACAAGTCTACCAGTTTAGGGTTTTTGGTGATCAAAAAATTAATTTGAGGTAAAATTATCACAAGCGTACCAATGTGGGGTTTTTTGTGGTCAAAAAAATGGTTCGGGATAAAATTATCACAAATGTACTAATTTGAAATTTTTTATGGTAAAAAAAATAATTTTAGATAAATTTATCATAAGTGTACCATTTTGGGGTTTTTCATGATATTAACCCTTTTTATTATTTTTCCTCTCTTGTGTGGCATTGACATGACTAAAACAAGAAGAATGAGGCTAAAACGATGTTGTTTTGATTCAAATATGATTTTTTAAATAATTTTATTTAAATTAAATTTTTTAAAAAAAGGAAAAGAAGTCAAAACACCCTCGCCACCTCCGCCCCACCATTTAGTCCTCCCCTAGTTTCCTTTTTTATTTTTTAAAAATTAATTATTATTTAAATTAATTTAAATAAAATTTCTATTAAATAGTCGAATTTGGACCAAAACAACATCATTTTAGCCACTTCAGCATTTTCCATTTGCCAAATTAAACGGAGTTAACTAATAGACTTAATTGCACTTTTTATAAATTTTAGGACTCAATTGCATTATCATAACAAGTTCTAGGACTCTCTCTCTCTCTCTCTCTCTCTCTCTCTCTCTCTCTCTCTCTCTCTCTCTCTCTCTCTCTCTCTCTCTCTCTCTCTCTGACATTTGCTATACTTCTTTGTAAGACGTGAAAGTTGAATCCCATACCTAAAACTAAACATCCTCACCCCAACCCAATTTCCTTACCACTGGACCGCGTGCTCAGTGAGTGCTAAACATCATGGTTGGCAAGCTAATTGTTACCACTAGGTTAAGGATTTGTTGTGGCCAAAAAAATTCACTTTTTCCTGATGGGCTCATATCCAATCTAGTAGGCCCATTAAGAACATGGCCCAAAAAAAAAGTCTCTGAGAGGAATATGCGATCATGAATGGCTTGACACACGCTAGGCTTCGGGGCCTATGCACACCTTAACCGGCTCTTAGGGGCTTGACACACGCTAGGCTTCGAGGCCTATGCACACCTTACCCGGCTCTTAGGGGCTGCAGACGGCAATAGCCACCGTACAACACCCACGAGTTATCCTTACTGGCTTTCTCATCAAGTGTCCGGCAATACTTTGACCCTCAAGGCCTTAAGAGGACAAGGCCCACCAAGGGTTTCTTAACCCTATTTGGTGAGCACACCAACAGTGGTATAAAAAGGTAATGATACTGAACTCAAAGTTAAGGCTCATATTTTTTGCCTCTTTGGCTCTCTTTTCTAAGAGATTCTCTTCAAAGTTTTCTATTTCAACTCTTTATTCCTCATCTTGACTTAAGTATTGGGCGGCCCTCCTAAAGTCAAGCCCATGAGGCTTCTATTTTTGTGGTGTGTGGTCAAGTCCAATCCTTCTTTTTTAAAATTTTTTGTTTTATTTTTTTCCATTCTACCTCCGCTGGTTGCCAGACCTCAGCAACGCCCAATGACCAGCCACAAGAAAGGGCCGATGAGCTCAAGCCGCATTAGATCCTGACAAGCTTGAGCCTCACCAGCCTCGAGTGAGGCTCCACCTCGCCTGTGGCTGGTCACCAACCATTGCCAAGGCCCAACAACTAGCGGTGGAAGAAGGAAAAAGAAAAGGAAAGAAAAGGAAAAATAAAATAAAAATATTTAAAAATTCAATTTTTTTTAAAATTGTAAAAATTATCCACATTAACGTCGACAATGACACTTAAGATGGCTGACATCTACGTCAGCAATTTTTGGCCAAAATAGGCCAAAATGACTAAATTGATAAATTGTCAAAAAGGTTTAGGACTTAATTGACATAATTGAAAGGTTTAAAATTGAATTGGCATAATTATAATAGATTTAGGCTTTTTTCGTAATTTCCCCCAATTTAATATGATATCAATTAATTGTCTCCATGTTAATAAATGCATACTATTAGGAAGCGTAGAAGCAACTAAACAACGGAACAATATTTACTAACACCCATGCAAGTGCAAATGTAACTCATAGGTAGAGGTGATTAACGGGCTGTTAAGAATATCTCTTATGATATTTTGAAGATGACAAAATAATTATTAATGTGTGCATTTGAATGTGAAGAACAACTTTTATATACACAAATCATATACCATAGGTGTTGACAACAGGACATCTAAATGCATGGAAAGGCTTTGGTTCCACAAAAGGAGGACAAGCTATTGAACATGAATGTGTCTAAATTTGGAAAAACCTTTGCAAAATGGGAACACTAGACAACAACAGTTCATTGAAGTTTGGAAGGAACAATAGAAGGTGAACAGTTTATAGAACATGAGAACGTGGAATTGCTTCGAATTCGAATTAACTATTTGTGGAAGGTGACAGATTATTCAGCAAAAATTCATGAAAAAGTCTGGAAGGCCTGCTTGGCAAAAGCAGGTCACGCTGTAGATGATGTAGATTAAATTACGAAGTCCTCTTTACTTTATATAGTAATAGAGATTAAACTTTCTTTGTGAAAACATACCTAAACAGATCTGGATAATCCTAATTCGGAGAACCAAGCCAAGCGGAGAACAACTCAAGTAAAGGGCTGGTGTGGCAGTGCGACCATTTACCCTTAAAGCATGATCTTATCTAGTTGTGGAAATATCATTTTCATTTCTTTTATCTTTTGCATCATTATCAGCAATGCTAGAAAGTCTAACCTAAAAAATTAAGCTAATAGATGAAGAGAGAGCACATGAATATAAAGAGCATTTAGAATCCGTTTTTCAAGCGATGTGGGACAATACTTCAACACATCCTCTCACATATAAATTGGATTACGATCAGCACATAAAATTTGCTAAAATTTCACATTCGCGAAAGAGAATGCACTAACTCTGGTATCATATTAGGAAGTTCTACCCAAAAGTTTAAACTAATATGTGAAGAGAGACCACATGAACATAAAAACATTTAGAACCCGTTATGAAATGATGTGAAACAATACTTCAACCAGTATTTTCTACAGCAATAGAATGTCCTATGCCCTTGAAGCTAATGAGGAAGGTGAACCAAGTAAACCTCAAAGTGGTGGTGGTCTAGCATTCTTTATTTCATTTGGTTGACCAGCAAGTGGAGTCATTCGTGTGGAAGGTTTGCTTGAACCGCACTCAAATGCCCTTCCAAAGATGGAAAACCTCATTTTCCGAGCGTGCCGAACACTTTTCAAAGTCTTCTGCGAAGTATTTGATGCTCCTTGTTTGCTTTTCTTTATGGAGTATTGTCAGATACAGTTTAGATTCTCTGAGAACGTGAAAGATAGGTTAAACAATAAGTTACGTTACATTGACGTGCTTGACTAGTGTGGTGATTCACCCGAGCTGGTATTGAGCTGGTATTACACGATGTGTAAGCGATGGGGGCTAATGAGAACATCTGGATTGTTGATCCGGGAGTCCCATGTGACCAACTATCAAGATGAATATGATCAACATAATCGAAAGACCATATAATTTATTTTTTCATTAATTCAACGATTGTGCACTCTTATAGTAGGGCAATGAATTATCTAAATCAATGTATTTGGGATAACTGTAAACTATAAAACAAAATTATAAGAAACCAATAAACTTGTTAAGATATCTTGAATAGGCTAGCAAAAGCATTTTAGGGGACAAAAAACTTATCGAATAAGGAAAAATATATATATGGAGAGTCTGGAAATAAGAAGGTTTTATTTTCCTATGAGTATAAAGACATGGGAAAAAATAAAATAAAAGAAATGCAAAGCTAGTCTTTATCCACTTAACCCGGTTGCTCTCCAATCTTTGAATGTTAGTTGGGGAAAAGGCAAAAGTCATTTTTTCATTGCCATGGTCGTCTGGCCTTCCTAAAAGTCATAATGATGGACTCTCTCTCCATTCTGTATTAGCCTACTTCAAGAAACTTTCTTTTTTTTTTTTTTTTGGTAAGGTAAGAGATAATATTAGCTTTTCAAAACTACTTCAAGAAACTTTCAATCCCCGGAAACTTAAGCACTCCAAGAACTTTGAATTGAAAACTTACCATCACAGAGTTAGGGTCTACGGGTTCGTTTGGGAGAGTATTTGCACAAAAATCTTTACAAAAATGCAAAGGACTTTAAATTAATGGGTTTTAGATGAATGAAAATAGTGTTCGGTAAACACTCAAACCTTGTAAAGGACTTTCGTTAAAAAAAATTTTAAAAAAAATAGAAGAATGGGTGAACTCAGGCAACCCTACAACCATTGGGACAGACGAAAGCTCCGACGCAGCTCCTCACCGAGATCGCACGACCTAAGGCGACATAGATCTGGAGATAGAGGCTAGACGACCCTCAACAGCAAAGAGAAGGTTAGAAGCTTTGGCAGCCGCCTGTCGCGTGACCTCAACCGATGTAGGTCTGGAGACAAAGGCTTGGACGACCCTTGACTTGGCAAGCCTTAACCTTGGTGACGCTCGACACGACGACCCTCAACCTTGACAACCCTTAGGGGCATCGTCGACCCTCGCTAGATCTCACCTAAACTGCAACCCTCTGGATCTTGCCTTACAAACCCGTGGCCCTGAACCACCCTCCATGACTGTTGGCAAGAGTCAGCTGAACTCGTGCAACCTTCGGTAACGCTTCAAACCAACAACCCAGATCTACAACATCAATTTCAAAGAGGGTGAATACTGTTTCATGAGGATAAGAATGGAATGCGAAAACGTCAGTGTGGGAAAAGTTGGAAGAAAAAAAATTCATATGACCCTGAAAGTAGAATTCCAAAAATTCTAAATGTCAATGAGACTTGCATGGGGTTAAGACTGCATTTGGTAGTAGGGATTTGAGTCCATATAGGATAACCAATTATCCTATTTGGTGTTTGGTGACGTCCTCAGACCAAATAAACCCAAATAAAATTATGGATAAGAAATCTGGGGGCAGTAGATGGGATAAACTCAAATTAGATAAAAAAAATTAATAAACAACTTAACGAACTCCGTTATCTTCCATCGATTGAGTGATGTAGCGATGCATCCGATATTGCTTCGCTGCCCTCCGACCACTACCACAATAGTCAATCATCGTTGCTTCCAATCACCGTGCGATCATTGTCATCTTTGACCACTGTCGATCGTCATCACCGGCTAACCGATTGTGCTCCGACAATTGAGGGTGAAAAGGAGTAGTTATACATGACATAACTATAACCACTGAAGAACTCGAATGCCCTCATATAAGGCAAGATCCTTCAGTCGTCCTCCACAACAGAGGCGTGTCTGCCCTTGTCACTTATTGCCCCAGCGTCATCCACTAGTAGATATTTCTCCAATTCCCCTTCCCCCCCCCCCCCCCTCAAGCTACCCCAAATCATCACGTTCGACGTCAAGTGCCACTCGAGCTTCGCGCATAATATCCGCCACCCTGTCACCACCCTTTTCCTCTACATCAGCAACTGTTGCTACCCCATCTATTTGATCGAAAGTGCTCGTTGCCTCCCCCGCTTGCTCTGCGATGCCTTCGCAACCTGAGGCTCGTCTTTGGTAGAGCCTTAATTGCCTCTGACATGGTGAAGTGACGAGGACTATGGCCTAGAGGTGGAGACGACAGTAAATCTGGCAAAGCTAACGGCGAAGGAATAAACCAGACGGAGCTAAAGAGAGCGGCTTTAACGATGCTAGTGAGGAAGTTAGAGGCAAGATCTTGAGATCCCGTGGGAGATTAAATTGGCAAACGGGATTTCCAATTATTTTTAATCCTATGTCTTAAAGGTTGCGCCAAACATATAATGCAACTTTTTACAATCCGAAAAGTATTTGGAAGATTTCTAAACCGACATTATCTTATCATATACCAATCCAAGTTCAGAGATTAAACTCAACCTATGGATAAATTGTTTTTGGTCGAAAGCCTAAGATAATTCAGAAATGCTAATTTTGGTTCAAAGGCCTTCGCACTTTTATTGCCAAACACCTCAACATTTTGCCGGGGCTCAAAGTCCTTTGGCATAGCTATGCAAAGGCAACTAAAGTAACCTTAGTAGGCTCCGTATGATTCGGCTTTTTGGGAAATGTAAAGCACTTTAAGATAACGGGTTTTATCGGAATACAAATAGTGGTTTATAAAGTATAATTTAAAAGTGTATTGGAAAACAATTTTTTTAAAATTTTGTTTAGAAAACATTGCACTTGTAAAACACTTTTGCTTTTATTTAAAAAAAAAATCTCAAACCACTTCGTCGGAGATGGCAGGGTCATGGCAACACACTAGAGGAGAGAGGCCGAGGAGAGAGAGATTGGTGTGTAAGGGAAGGGTAGAACTAGATTTTACTTAATTTAAGGAGGACGAAATGGAAGAAAATATCATTAAACCCTAAATTTGGCATTCTGTAAATGCTGAAAGCTCAAGGCAAGCCTAAGCAAGCAACTTTAGAGGGCTTTGGAAATGCAATGGCATGATGGCATCTCCCTAAAACTCTTCAAAAAAATAGTCAAACGCCACTGCATTTGTGGTCTTGGAAGCCCTAAGCCCATTTTCAAAGTCCAACCAAACGCAACCTGAGACTAAAAGTAATGGTCATGGCTACAACAAGCGTACATATGCCACATTAACTTCTTTGCATAATTCTTCATGAATTCTTTGCATTCTTAGAATAAGGGGTGTGTTTGGAAGAGCTTTTGGGGAAATGCAAATGATTTTAGGTTAAAAATGTTTTTCAAAAATGCAAATAGCATTTGATGAAGTATAATTGAAAAGTGCATTAGAAATCAACTTTGGTTTTAATGTTGTTTGGAAAAAACTACATTTATAAAAAAAAACTCTAGCTATATTTTCCATTAAAAAAAAGTAATCGAAGCTTAGCAACCGTTAGTGCTCAGGCGACGGCTAAACACGAACAAGCCAGATCTGGCACCGGTAGCCCTCACCATGGTTGTGCAACCCTATGCGGCCCTTGTTGGAGGTCGTGCAACCTCAAGCGTGGGCATATGGCACTGGCTCGTCAGCAATTAAATCTGACCCCGCTACAATTGGACATGAGTGAGGGTAAAACTGATATTGCAACGAGGACAAAGTTAGAAGAGAAAAATCCGTTAGTATTTCGGAAATGATCAAAGTCAAAGCTGGATAGGACTTGCATTGGACAAAAGAACTTTGAAAATGCTGACTTTGACTAAAAGGCCTTTCAAATTTTCTTGCAAACCTTAACTTCTGCTTGAAAGCCTTTAGAGGCCCAAATCCCATTTCCAAAGTCCAACCAAACTCAATTCGAAGTTTACCTTTACTTAAAAGAATTTTCTTTCTCCTTTTATCACCATGCACGGGAAACAATAAGAATCATGAGAGAAACTAGAAAGGTACCGTCAATGCACGGGCATACATAACTCCATGAAGGTGCTATGAAATGATCTTTTTAAATTTCAACTCGGCTTTGGAATTCATTGGTATATCTTATCTAATGAACTAAATTTAACAAGCATATTTACGAATTGAGTATGATCATCGTTAGAATGGATTTTAGTCCTGCATCACATTGGTCCTTTTTTAATGCATTTGACTTGTATATTACTGTACGTAATTCAAATATTTGAAAATCGAACCGTTCTATATATGCATATGTATATGTATATGTGTGTATGTATATCGTGGATGGATAAAAGTAAAAAACTGCAGGAGCAACAGCCAGTATCACCGGAAAGTCGCAGGACCAATTAATGATGAATTGTAGAACTCCAAGGCAGAACCTATCTCTATTAGACTGAAGGAAAGAATCTAGGTCCCCAGAGTTGCTCAGGAAGGACGTGACTCCTCACTCTGATTTTCGAGGCTCTTGTCCCACCCTCGTTGGGATACACTACAAACTACAGTTCCATACGCACCAAAATTAATACTAGATAAAAGTAAAAAGTACATGTTATTTAAGGGTAAGTACAATATATTTATAAATAAGTAAAGTCGAACTCATGAGATAATGATACCTCAATAACTAGTTACAGGATATGAATACATTTAAGAGATAATAACATAAATAATTATTGAACTTTGGCACAATGTATAAAGTGGTCCCTAAAAATATTTAATATGATATCTGGACTGGACTATATAAAAATATTCAATGTAGTATATAATCTTGAATTAATGAAAGGACTTCATTGAACATTTTCATATAGTTTAATGACTAAATTGAACATATACCAAAAGTTCCGAAATTACATTAAACAAATTAAAAATTCGGAGACTACATTGCATATTAGGCGAAAGTTTAATGACTATTTGTATCATTTTTCCTAAGTTTAATATTGCATAGTTTATGGTTATCATGAAAATTTCAATTGATAGTATATTTAAACATAAAATATTAAAGAGTTAATGAAAGTTCTTTACTCGCATTGTCCGTAAGGAACCTGTCATGCTCCGCATGGGCTTAAGGAGGCGGCGGCGGCGGCAGCGGGGCAGAGCTGCACCTCACGGGGCAAGGAGGGAAATGCGATCGCTAGCCCAGCCCTGGCCTGTGTCCATTCCAAATGGGTTAACCTTTTAAAAGATAAGATAATTTGTGGAAAACTTGATTCTCATATCTATCTAAATATACGGTTACTGGTAAAGTCAACATTTTGACTCCACTCAAGGAGCGAGTAAAACATTTTGGTTACTCTCGAGGTCTTTTGCGTGTGGCAGTGTGTGCGCGTGGGACTCACGTGACAATATAAGAAAAAAAAACCCATGAAATTGGATTTACCACCAAAAAGTAAAAATTCTTTGACCAAGTAGCAACTAACGGTCAATGCCTGTTTAAAAATTATTAGAGTAGATATGGTTGTCTATATCAAATAACAAGGAAATTATGTTATCACTTAGCGCATATTTTATTGGTTAAAGAAAAAAAAGTTGGGAAAAGCAAAACATGTTGTAAAGTACTTGATGGATTTATCACCACACATAAAAAAAAACCATGCTTGAAAGAAAATTACCATATGCAAGAAAGTTCTCAAAATTTGTGCTTTATGAGAAAAAAAATTATTACAATAAATAAAGAGCATATCTTAGTTAGATAAACTGACAGATCATTGATTTCCTACCTATCCTCTGTGAAGTTAGCAAAACTATTCACTTAGATAGAAAAGACGTATGTCATCAAAGGAAAATTGATTTAAGGCTAATTTTCATTTCGGTAATTTCGAATAGTAATTAGAGATGTAAAAATCTTCATTTGTGTTGGATAAACGAAATGATAGATTGTTTTGATTTTAATTTTAATAAGAATGATGCTTTACTTAATTCGGGTCCATCGAGGCGGGGTAAGGGTCCATTGAGGCCAGGCCTGGGTCCTCGACACCGGAGCTTGAGTCCTCGATAACAAGGTCCCAGCACGGGCACTAGGATCTGTAGCTTGGCCTCTATGGACCCAAGCCCGGGCTATGATGGCCCAGGTGGCAATGCGCGGGGAGGAGGGATGGCGGCGCGTCCGTGCCTCGATCCTCGGACGTGCGTAGGGAAGGGAGGGGAGCCTCTCTTGTCTCACATCGCCTAGGGAGGAGTCATGGACTGACTTATAAGGTTCCGGATTCTCTATTTGTACATACGCGTCTTTTGGGCGAAGCTCATAGGAACAAAACCGTGAGGGCCTAGTAGGGTCTAAAGCGGATAATATGTGTATGTGGCGGACCCCAGGGCATTACAAATGGGACAAAGCCGACTCCCGACAGCTTGTGAGGCCACAACGAGGGCGTTGTGCCTGTAAGGGGTGGAGAGTGTGACAACCCAGGCAACGGTGTGTGAGGAGGAGGGATGGCAATGCGTCCACACCTCAATCCTTGAACATGCGCATGGAAGGGAGGGGGAGCCTCTCTTGTCCCACATCACCTAGGGGGAGTCCTGGACTGGCTTATGAGGCTTGGGTTCCATATCCGTGTAACACGTTTTAAAATCATGAAGGTCAGTGGACCCAAAGCGGACAATATTACACAGTGTAGATCCAAGGCGTTACAGGTGGTATCAGAGCCGACTCTCGATCGCATATAGGGCCATAGCAAGGGCGTTGTGTTCGTAAAGGGTGGAGAGTGAGACAGCCCAAGTGGTGGTGCGCGAAGAGGAGGGATGACGGTGCGTCCGCGCCTCGGTTCTCGGACATGTGCAGGGAAAGGAGGAGAACCTCTCTTGTCTCACATCGCCTAAGGAGAATCTCAGACTGGCTCATAAGGTTCGGAGTTCTCTATTTGTACACACGCATTTTCTGGGCAAAGCCCAAAGAATTGTCCGTGAGGGCTCAAAGCGAACAATATGTGCACAGTGGCGGACCTTGGGATGTTACACAAGCACTAGGGACTCAATCCCTACTGTTGGAGTCCCGATCCCCGGCTTAGCCTTGATGGACCCGGAGACTCGGCATCCCTGGCACAGGCACCAACACCGGTATCGAGTCCCAAGCCCAACCTCCATTGACCCGAGCGCGTCGCTAGGGACCTAGGCACATGGACCTGGGTCTAGGCTTTGGGAATTTGGACGTAGACACGGATGTTCAAGGCTCGATGGACCTAGGAACAATCATCGAGGTCCAAGGCCTAGCCTCCATGGACTTGGTTCAAGCATTAGGGACTTGGTCCCAAGCGCCAGGGTCAAGGGCCCGGGCTCTATAGACCCGAGGATGGGCGACCGAAGTCCCATGCATGGACTCGATGGACCCGGGCTTGGGCCCGACGTCAATGGACTGGGGCGTGGGCGCCGAGGACCTGAGAATGGGCACAAGAGTCCCAAGCTCGGCCTTGATGGACTTTGGGCTCAAGAGCTGAGGTCCCGACATAGGCGCCAAGGTCCAAGGCCCAACATTGATGATACTGGCCTAGTGTCTCATTGACAAGGAAAAGATTTTTTGTTAGCTCATTTAATTAAGCGATCCAAATGCCAGAAAATGTTTTTCACAAAACAAACTGAGTCTTGGCGTGGCTCATAACCAAATATCATCCCGAAGTCGCCCAATGTCCATTAGTGGGTTACTTGTCTCCGCATGTCAGGTGAAAAGGTTTTTATCTAGAACTTAGACTTTACACTTTTTAAGAATAAACACAAGGAAGATCCCCCGAACCACCGTAAAATATCGAATTCAGTGCCTAATTGTGGACTCTTGCTATGATGAGTTACCCACTGAAACTAGGTGCATTTGCCTTTTGGAGCATGGTTTCTTCAAAATCAAAAGATGAATAATTGTTTTCAAATTATCTCTCTTACTTACCAAAAAAAAAAAAAATAATTGTTTTCAAAAATTCATTTATGCTAACCTTGTATGTCGTAAAATTTGAAATAGAGTAAAAAAGTTGTAGTATTTGAGTAACGGGGTCATATTGGAGGCCTTGCTCTATCTGACATGGGTGACAGAAAGAGAGAGAAGGGCCAGAAAGGAGGCAAAGACAAAGAAGATTCCCCCTTCGAGCTCGAGAGTCACGAGCCTGAAGCGACCGACAAATCAGTACGGACAATTCAGCCGATTAACCAAGGAAACGCAACACGAATATAATAAGAATAGAAATGGGGAAATGCGAAGTGGGTGACGGTGAAGTCTCTCGGGTGCAAAGCGGTTTCCTTAAAATCCGGTCACGGCGAGATAGCGTTACAATGCGTGCGTGAGACTCGTTCGCATCGCATCACGTGCCTTCGCATTTTGGGTTTAGCTCAAACAATATCATCATGCATCGGATGCAACGTCGAGTGCTGAGCGTTTTTAAGCAGAGGAGAAGTACGAGTTAACGATCTGGCTAGACCTAAATAGATCGCAACAGATCACCTAACGATCAGGAGAAAAGGCGATAGCCGACGCCAGCGCAGATCCCTTGGACATGCGCCCTTGGTCGCGACAAAGTAGTAGCTGAAATTTTGATAGCCGATTAGAGAAACCATTCTCGATTTGGTTTGCACAACATGCCATGGATGCTTTGTTCCGGTCGTGAATTGCTCGTGTATGGTGTAGCTCTAAGACTGCGTTTGGTCGACCGTATAAAAGCCAGGATAGAATATGTTTTATCCTATTCTGTGTTTGGTGGTGGTCCAGGATAGGATAAAGTCGGATATAGACTGGATATAGCCCGAATAAAAAAATCCGAGGAAGGGTGGGATAGACTCAGATAAGATTTCTAATGCCTATTTTTTCAAAAACCCTACGCTCCACTCGCCGTCATCTTCATCACCACACCTTGTGCGCTTTCACCAAAAAAATTTCTCGGCTTTTTTTCCTTCACTGACTCCTCCAGACCCGTGAATAGCAAAAAAAAATAAAAATTATCTTATCCGACTTTAAATCCGTAGTCTACCAAATAGTGGACAGGATATGAAGAAATCCTATAATTTCTTATCCTATCATATCCAATCCTATACTGTTTAGAAATCCGGACGACCAAACGCAGCCTACTAAAACAACCTGGCAAAGTAGGAGCAACCGTAGCTTTGCGAAGGTACATAATCATCTCTACATGACAATTTTAAAAGGATTATTTGTCTTCGTTTTCTTACGAAGAGAAAGCTCGGTTAAGATGAGATAAGTCACCACAAAAAAACCGGATTTTTGCCACGAAAATTTGCGACGAAAAAATTTTCGTCGCAAATTTGCGACAAATTTTCCAACGAAAAGAAAATTTTGTTGGAAATTTCCAACGAAAAATTTTTCGTCGCAAAATTCGTTGGAAATTTCCAACGAAAAATTTTTCGTCACAAAATTCGTTGGAAAATTCATTGGAAATTTCCAACGAAAAATTTTTCGCTGGAAATTTTCAATGAATTTTGCGACGAATTCAAAAAAAACCCGGTATTGTTCGGCATTTTTTAAATTCGTTGGAAATTTCCAACGAATTTCAATTTTCCGGGCAATTATTTCAGTGTGTACAATTTTCGTTGGAAAATTCGTTGAAAATTTCCAACGAAAAATTTTTCGTTGGAAATTTCCAACGAATTTTCCAATGAATTCAAAAAAAATCCGGTATTGTTCGACATTTTTTAAATTCGTTGGACAACGAATTTTCCAACGAATTTTCCAACGAATTTCAATTTTCCGGGCAATTATTTCAGTGTGTACAATTTTCGTTGGAAAATTCGTTGAAAATTTCCAACGAATTCAAAAAAACCCGGTATTGTTCGGCATTTTTTAAATTCGTTGGAAAATTCGTTGGAAATTTCCAACGAATTTTTCAACGAATTTCAATTTTTTGGGCAATTATTTCAGTGTGTACAATTTTCGTTGGAAAATTCGTTGGAAATTTCCAACAAATTCAAAAAAACCCGGTATTGTTCGGCATTTTTTAAATTCGTTGGAAATTTCCAACGAAAAATTTTTCGTTGGAAATTTCCAACGAATTTTCTAACGAATTAAAAAAAAACCCGGTATTGTTTGACTTTTTTTAAATTCGTTGAAAAATTCGTTGGAAATTTTCAACGAATTTTCCCACGAAAATTGTACACACTGAAGGAAAAAATCACCCCACCAAAGGAAAAAATCAAATCTTGTCTCCATTCGAATTTCGAAACCCCAACCCCTTGGACGCTCCCGAGATCAAATTCCCATCTCCCCCAAAATCCCCCCCACCCATTTTTCATCCTTCTTGCCCAGAAACCCTAGCAGAGGATGAAGGCCTCCCTCAAGTTCCGCGAGGACCGGAAGCCCCTCATCCGCGCCAAGGTCCCCCTCAGCATCCTCGGCCTCCTCGTCCACGCGTCCGGCGTCTCTTGCTGCAGGGTCTTTTCAGCAACTGCTCAAGAAGCAGATTCAGAGATAGCATGAAGCAGTCATGCCGCGAGTATATAACTGATGGAGCGAATGAATACAAGTTTTATGTGAGGCATGAAACCCTCTTGATGGGTCGTGGGCACCGTTGACTCGCCTTTGCCCAAGCAATTTTTTTTTATTTTGGAAATTCCCATCAAGAATCATTATACCCCAAATTACTGTTCGTTTCACCAGTACCCCAAATATATATAAGGGTGTATTTAGTAACTTGCTAAATAGTGATCGATTATATTCTTTCGTTCTCGGAAAAAAAAAAGAATAAAAATCTGTTTGGTAAATTTTTTGTTTCCAGGCACAAATTTGTTCCCAGAATCAAGAATAAAAAAAAAATTGATTCTTGATTCTGGGAACAAGAAGCAAAAATAGAAGAGATTTTTTTTTCTTTTTCTTTTTTCCTATTCTTCTTCTTTCTTGGCCGGTGGCCGGCAACCGGTCATAGGCCAGGGTCGATGAGGGCGAGGGCTGGACCCTCGCGGCCTGGGCGAGGGCTACCCTCGCCCTTACCGACCCTGGCCTGTGGTCGGTCGCTAACCATTGCCAAAAAGGAAAAGAAGAAAAAAAAGAAATATTATTAATAAAAAAAATTTTTGTAGTTATCAAATGCATTTATGTTCTTTTTCTATTTCAGGAATGGAAATTTTGGGCCATTATCGAACGCCTTTAAATGTTTAGAAATTATTTTCAAGAATAGAATAAAAAAAATTATTTTCGAGTAGAAATTATTTTCAAAAATAAAATAATTACCAAACGTATCCTCAACAACCCAAAAGTGCATTCCATTTGTATGGCCATTAAAAATTCGACAAGACAGCATGCATGGCCGTTGAAAACCCAACGTGGAAAAGCTCTTGGTGGACTTGGCAGCGTGCAACCATTATCACATCGGATCTGTTTGCCTAACGTTATCCATGAATGCTACCATGCCGGATTTTTAACAGCCATTGAGGACTGAAGTTTAATGGAAGGTATTTTTGAGTCACTGGTATAAGTTTAGAGTATTAGTGACACAAAAAAAAATTTTGGAGTATCGGTATCCCACGAGAAAATATTATAAATATTTTTTTTTTGTAAAATTATCCCTTTTTGTTTAATGTAAGCATGAGCTGTTAGACCTCTTCTAACAAAACATGAGCCCCGTCAAAGTCGTTTCTTTCAAACAATCAAATTATTTTGATTAGAGGGGAGCAAAAGGAGCCGCTCGAACCAGGAACCGAACCATTGAATATCGGTCCGGTTCTCAATTTCAGGTATGAATCCATCCACCCGGACCGAACTAATATACCCTATTTTTTCTGCTCTTCTTTCCAGACCAAAAGAGTAACCTCATGAAGTGACTAAGAAACCAAAAAACCCTAGCCTCCTCCTCTCTTGCACTCACGATTCCCTTCCTCTCGTTTTGTGCTCTCTCTCGGTCGCCTCATCACAATCACTCGCTGCCTCGCCAATTGCAGTCTCGCCACCAACCCTCCATCGCAGCATCGCAATCGCGACTCTCGATCTCCATGATCTCTAGTCCTCCCTTGATATCGCTCGCAACCTTGATTCAAGCCCACCACCCTTGCAGTTGCGGCCTTGCCTTCAGGGTAAGGGAACTATGGATCTCATTTGTTCCTTCGGCCATCACTTTTGATTCTAGTAATTAGTTTAGACTCCCTTTGTGTGTAGTTATTGAGCACCGGTTCCGAAACACACCCGAGAACCAGTCCAGTCCGATTCCAAGATAAGAATCGGTCCACTCTGAAACCGATCATCCCTAATTTCGGTTTATATCTTTCTATAATGAGGATTGGGATTTGATAAGATTAGGAGGTAAGTTAATATTTTGAAATTATCCCATTGAGAGGCTGGGTACCTCATTACATGTGATATTAGACGTTCCAAATTTGTCTTCCTTTTTTTATTTTTCCCCCATTATATTATTTGAACTTTTTCTCTTTCATTTTTGACCTTCTCTCTTTTCCGCTCTCTCTCCCCTTACCTCAGGAACAAGGTAGCGTTGGCAACACATTGCCAAAGTCATATGGGCAAATACAAATTGCATTTGCGAATTTTTTGGAGAGCTTTGAAAAAATACAATCGCATCACCAAAGGCCTTAAGCTTAAGGTAAGTCCGGTGCTGCTTTGAGCTTTAAGCATTTACGAGATGCAAATACATTTTTTTCAACTCTGCCCTTTGCTAAATTTTATAAAGTTAGAACTGTCCCTACCTCACGTAACATTGCCGACGAGGCCAAATCTGGCTACCGTTGAGCCAGATATGGCGCTAGGAGCCTCATCTGACGTCGCCAAACCTCATGCCACCCACTTGGGGTCGCGCAACCCTTGTGACAGTCACCTGAGGTCGAATGGCCTCAGGCGAAGCTAACAGCTAGATTTGGCATCGCCAAAGTTTCGCCGGTCACCTGTTGGCAGCTAAGTCCTTCGTCGGTTTTGAGGGTTTCTTTTTTGAAAAAAAAGCAAAAGTGTTTTACAAAGTATGATTCAAACACCATTTAAACTAAAGTTGCTTTTCAATGCATATTTAAATTATAATTTACCAAACACTATTTGCATTTCAAAAAACCCCAAGTCTCCTCCCTAGTATAGTAACAAATTCATGGGCCAACCGTGATATATTAACTGCTGCACACTATATCAATTTTTCGATATAATACTTTTTTTAACAAACCCCACATGCGTATCTCAATAATCTACGTCAATATATTGTCAACTTAAATATATTAACCGCACCATACCGCATCAATTGTTCAATATGGGACTTTTTCGAACATAACTTACACGTGCATCTCAACATATTAATGATCAAACTAACACGGACTAGCCGGTCAATGTTCGTTACACGCTTCAATTTACGAGACCATGAATGCAACCTCACTCTTTCCCGCGGTAAATTGGCCAAAAAGGGGAATATTCATCCTGTGGATGGACTTCTCCTACTACCCTTATTTAATTAAATATAAAGCAAAAATCGCCCTCCTCCGTCGCCGTCTGTCATCGATTCGACCATCGGTCATTATTCAGCCTAATTTTCAATCCGGGAAAAACAAACACGCTTATCATTCCATCCGACGTGTCTCTCGGGCGAACTTTTTCATCAGGGTCCATCCCAAATCACGAAAGGGGAAAAAACGGTGCGCCGCCGCAAAAGCGGGCAAGCAACAATTTCACTAATCCGGGATGGAAAGAGGGGTCACGCCCCCAATGGGGGGAGGGGGGGGAGGGGAGGGGAGGGGAGAGGGCGGGTTGACGGGTCGCGGGCGAACGGGGGAGGCAATTAATGACGGAGGGGAAGGGGAGGGAGGGACAAGTGTCAGGCGGGAGAGGACAAGTGTTGAGCTCGGGAGGCCAACGTGGTCGAAGCAGAGCGGGAGACGCGAGGACGCGAGACACCTCTCACGGCGGCCAAGCCCCCATCTCCCCTAATTCTAATTCCATAATTACACCCACCAATTACCGCGGAATTATTTAATCAACTGCGTAAATACTGATTAACGTGAGCTCATTCCTTAACCCCCCTTTATTTTTATTTTTATTTTTATTTTTATTTTTATTTTATTTTTTGGACGGGGGGGGAAAAAAGAAGGAAGGAAGGGGGGTTATCGCTTTAAAGAGCCCCACCTAATAAAATAACAGCTTCTTTTTCTTTACTGGGTTCGGTTTCTCCTCCTCCTCCTGCTTCCGCTTCTGCTGCTGCCGCTGCCGCTGCCGACTCCTTCTTGTTGGTCGTGCGAGGGACGCTTCGCTTCTCTGCCACTCCGAGCGCTCCCGATCTCCTGCATTTACTGAGCTTTTTCCCAGTAAGTCGTGATTTTTTCCCCTCTTCTTTTTCCAACAGAAAAGAAAGAAATTCTCGTGTTTTTTTTGGGGGGTTAATTCTTTGTTTTTTTTTTGGGAGGGGGGGTTAATTCTTTGGGAGGGGGGTCACGAGTAAAATGTAGCAACAGTAGAGGATAAAGTGGCATTTTCTGAGGAGCGGGGGGTTGGAGAAATACGTGGGGGATTTTTCTGTTTCTCCTCACCTACTCGAAATTAGAGAGAGAGAGAGAGACGGAGAGACGGAGACAGAGAGAGAGAGAGAGTGGGGGAGGCTTCTTCTTCTTCTTCTTCTTGAAGCTGCAAAAATCTCAGCTCCCATGGCGCTCTCTTGCCCCCCTCCCTTCTTCGCCGGTTGCTGCTCCCGGCGGCGTTGTTCTTCGCCGGAATCGTTGACGCCCCATTTCGTTTCCTCTTGAAATTTTTGTTCAGGGGGCTCGTTTTGATCTCGAGGAGGTTTGTTCTGGAGCTGCTAGCCCTTTGACCGTGAGAAGCAGATCAGCTCCCCTTTTGCTCGGTTCGTGATCTTGTTCCTTAACCCCCTTCATGGGCCTCTGTGAATTCTGCAGCTTAGTTGCTCTGTTCCCGAGAAGCTGAATTTGACTGCAGAAATTTTGAGACGGCATGGAAGACGCGGGCGGCGGCGGCGACAAGGAGGTCCGAGCTCAGAGCTCGTGGATCCCGGCGACCCCGGGGAAGCCCATTTTGCCCCGGCCGGGGCCAATCTGCGCGGAGGCGGGAGGAACCGAGGCGAACGGCGGGGACTCGTCGGAATCGGACGAATTCCCACCCGGGTTCGCCCCGATTTGGCGGGCTGACGGGGTCGCTCCGTCTGGCAATCCGGGTCGCGGCGGCGGCGGCGCGGAGATGATGAAGGGAGGCCTCGAGGATCTGGCGGCCGCCGGCTTCTTCGGCCAGGACGAGACCGCCAGGATGTGGCCGAATCTTTCGGTCTCGGCTGGTGTCGGGGTGGAGAGCGGTCACTTCCGGGGCCTGTTGGCTCTGGTAGACGCTGCGGCCATGGGAGGGCCGCCGGATGAACACCCGAAGAGTTCTTTCATCTCCTTCTCCGATCCGCACAGAGACGGTCGGTGGCCGTCTCCGAGCCCGGCGGACCGCAGGGTCGCGGAGCCCGATCCTCCGCACCGTCCATGGGTCGATGGAAATCACTGGCCAAGTTATCCGGGTGAGTTCGGACTGATCTTCTTTGGGACTTGCGTCCGCATCTTTTTCTAACTACCTTAAACTGACACGACATGACACGTCGTCATAATTTCATATATATTTCAGTGTAACCGAGAAAGCCCGTCGAATCATGTGGATCCACGTCGGCACCCGGATCCACATGTATTAGTGCACGTGGATCCTTGGCCCGTTGAGATTTTTATATATATTATTTTTTTTATGATCAATCGAAATTTGACTTGATCGGTCAACACCACGTCATCGCTTGACCAAGTGAGTCATGGTCAAACGTTCGATAACGTGCAACTTTTTAGAGTTTTACATAATTTTTATGTATTCGATATTAAATATCACGGGGGCCCACCAAGACAGGGTCGCCCAGACTCAAAGCCATTATCAATTAAAAAAGTATATAATAATTAATTGAAAATTGACTTTCCCGCTGTTTAACAATTACCTTAATGTCACGTCATCCTACGGCTAATCCACTAAAATGCTATAACTGAGCCATGCTTAACTTTCGGGTCCTTTCTGATACGCCTATAACCACGCCATACTTCTTAACGTCCAATTTATTCTTGTTGCACCAGTTCATGGTACAGTGAAAAACACTTTCAAGCTAAAATATGAGTGACGAGCTGATGCAAAGAAACTTTGAGTGAGTGGTTCTTCTTGACCGAGTACAAGGATGTCGGATTTGACAAAGTAGAGATAAGTAGTTAGCACGGCGATGAATAATAGAACGCGAAAATATGAGTCGTGCGGTGCTGAAGACATATCACAACTACAGTCTAATTCTTTACTGCTCGCATTTTCAGAACCTAAACCAAGATTTGACTACATGCGCTTGAATATTAGTCCGATTGCATCATCTGCATTGGCTGCTCAATCTGAAACTAATGCAACGGCGTGTCGTGCAGATAAGCTTGCGAATGCTCAGCTACGTGCATATGACCTGAACTTGCCACCCTCAATGGCCGAAGATGCAATGTCGAAAGGCATTCTTCATTTCGCGCCAATTACCCCAGAAAAGGCTGTTGGAGCAGAGAAGAAAATTGCTTCTCAAGTGCCCAACATATGCACATATGAAAGGCGGAGGCCTGAGCGTAACATCATGGAGGTGGACAGAGAGGCCACCAAGACTTGCGCACCTGAGATCAGTCAACAAGATAAAGAGCTCAAAGAGTCTGGAATGGGGTCACCGTCTAATGTTGTTTCCACATTGATGGAGAATCACGACCCTGAGAAGGGAGACGTCCAGATGATAGGCTTGAACAAAACTCCGCAACAGAAGACGAGAAGGAAAAAACACAGGCCGAAGGTGGTGAAAGAGGGAAAGCCGAAAAGGGCTCCGAGGTCAACAGCTCCAAAGCCCGCTGATGGGGGGAAGACCACGGTTAAGAGAAAATATGTGAGGAGAAAAGGAGTTGAGAAACCACAAGCTTTACCCACGGAAGGGGCTGAGGACTCCTCCATTGATCTAAAAGTACGCCAACCGCCCAAAAAATCCTGCAGGAGGGCCTTGAACTTTGACAACGAAGAACAGCCAACGGAAAAGACACTGCATGCATCAGCGTCCATTTCAGATTCACCAGCACAGGATTTCCAACAGACTAGGAGAGTTCAGCCGAACCTAGGCGAGCAGCTTGCCCAAGAATTTGAGGTCTTTCTGGAAAACAGAAACAAAAGTGAACTTGACTGCAGCACAGACCCAACGAAGAAATGCTACATTTCGACACCAGAACAGGGCATCATGGGAGAGATGAATTTTGTCCAAAATAACCATAATCCAGAACACTCAGATGCTGGTTATGCCAGGAAGATCCTTGACAAAAAAGGCCAATTGAACACTAACAATGGATGTGAAACCATTGCACAAGTTATCCCGAGAGCCAATCCTGAAGCATGGGGAAAAGGTCAGGAGGCTCCCTACGGCAGCAAGAGCACAACTTTGTTGGTGGAGGAATACGAAGCACAATGTAAGCAAAAATTAGATACCTGTGAACTTGCAAAGTTCAGCAGCACAAATTTTCTCGGAGCCCAATACAATAGCTTACAAGCATACATGACAACGTCTTGGGTCCACTTCCCAGTCATACATAAGAGGAAGAGAACAGAGAAGGTGCAGCAAAATACGGGGACAACCCACGCTTCTGCAGCTAAAGTTACTGACTGGAACAGTCCACCCCAACCTAATTCCTTCTATCCAGCTACAACTAGAGAGTTAGGAGCAGAACTCGACAATAGGCACCACACTGTCGGATGTCTCCTGGAATTTAATCAAAGAAACAAGACGACCAAAAAGAGATCCAGGGCTCCAACTCGGGTACGAGATTTTGCCTCATTAATCAGACTCCTACCAGATGATTCCCACAGACAAGCAGAATATGGCTACTCACAGAAACCGCACTCTTGCATAGAAGCCCTGCTTGAGGAGATACAATCGACGCTGTCAAGAAAGAAACGGACTAAGAAGAGACTTTCTCTGGTTACTTCGGCCTATGGTGGTGCATTGCAGCTGCATGGACCGCTTGTCATGCACAATAACCAAAGCACTTTAAACAGATCATCAGGTACCTAAGCAAAAAGTGACTGATCCTTTGGGTTGGCTGGTCCAATCATGTTTGAGAGAACCTAATCTATAGACTAATTGAATTCTTGTTTTCTCGCAGGGGCTCAAACAGAGTTATTGTGGAGACAGATGACCTCTTTAGATGCGATCATCAAACAATTTGAGCACCTAGACATCAACAGGGAGACCGATGGAATTCAAAATGCATTAGCATCTTATGAAATGATGAATCATGAGCACAATGCACTTGTTCTCTGTAAGAGGGACGGAACTGTCGTGCCTTTCGACAATTCATTTGGTCCGATGAAGAAACGACGCCCACGACCAAAAGTTGACCTTGATGAAGAAACTAGCCGAGTGTGGAAGCTTCTTTTGGAAAATATAAATAGTGAAGGTATTGATGGAACAGATGAAGAGAAGGCAAGATGGTGGGAGGAAGAACGGAGAGTCTTCCGAGGGCGTGCAGACTCATTTATTGCACGTATGCATCTTGTTCAAGGTATGTTATCTATATTCCAAGGCTCCATGCGACTCCCAAAATCAATTTGCCCGTTAGGTGGATTATGATCTAGTCCACGGTACTACCAAATTAAGATAGCTGATTAGGTTGTTCCTCATCACAGCCCGACTAATCTATTTCCCTAACTGCCTTTTCAGAGAGAGACAGACAGCACTATTCACGTTAGAGCACAAAGGGAACTTAATCCTCCTGGATCCCCTCATTGCGTGCAGACCTAAGCCATGTCATTAACATGTACAAGGTCTATGACTTGCTAAACTTCAAAAGCGGCAAGAGATATCTCCAATGACCTTTCAGATTAACTGATAACAATACCTTACCAAACCCTTTGCTAAATGACTAAGTGGGATAATTTGAGAGGTTATCAGAGAAATTACAAAACCTTTTATAAAGCTGTTAAAGCACGAGTGCTGACTGTAAATATCACAGTTACCTGTCAAGGAATAGAAGCGGTGCAGCAATACCCATGGTTAAAAGGTTCCCCTTAAAGCAATTCTAACAATTATTCACTAGGGCCATACAAAATTCAAAGTGCTGATGCCAAAACATGTCATTCAAGAACTTCACCACACTTATGTGACATGTCTCAGCCATTACTTATCGACTTCACCAACTGCTTAAAGAAGATAGCCATGATGTATTTCTGCAGGTGATAGACGCTTTTCTCCATGGAAAGGATCAGTGGTTGATTCAGTTGTGGGAGTTTTTCTAACTCAAAATGTATCAGACCATCTGTCTAGGTAAATTGGCATTTCTGATACAATATACTAGAGATCTTCCTATCTTTCACTGAAAAGGATTCTCTCTTCCCATTATCTTGCTTTTGCAGTTCGGCATTCATGTCACTGGCATCTCGATTTCCCCGAAAACGAATCCCCGAAATGTGCTCTGATGAAGGAATTGCAATAATTATCGATGAACCAGACACGGACATCTTGGAGATGGAGTACCCCTTGAGTGAAAAAGGTCCCAATGAAACAGCGTGTGGCCAGAGCTCAATCACTGACAATGAATATGAGAAGAATGAAATAAAAGAGGTTGTCAACAGCAATAATTCTGTCGGAGTTAAAGCTTGTTGCATTAGCTTAGCAGATGAGCCAAAATGCCAGATGTCAAATTCAAGTACAAGTGTTTCAGAGAAGTTATCTCCTTTCATTGAAGATACTTCAACTGCTGCAATAACCCAAATAGATGAGGGTCATATCAAAGGAGATGGCAAAGCAGGAAGTTCATCTCCAAATTCGGTAATATCATCTCAAAGTTCTGTGGACTCACCACCAGCTCAGGCTGCTGAAAGGACAGGATCAAGTTCAGATGTTTTGATAAATACTTTTTCCAAAACTGACAGCTTGGATGGTTTGCAGTCATTTATGCAGCTATTGGATATGGCTGGCTCAAATGTTCCACTAGAGTTTTCTGTTCGTGAAATTGAAGATGCGTCAGTAAACGAGAATATGGAGAACGTAATAAACAAATCCAGTGAGAAGGAGGATGGTGAGGAAACGCTGCAAGCAGACACTTCATGTAGAATATCTACCTCAGGTTTCACCAGCTGTCTGGCATTTTCAGAAGTTGAATGCCCAAAAAATTTCATACAAGAAACCAACTCTGGTGGGAGTTTCAAGAATGAGAATGAGCAAATTATCAGGGATGAAGCAGCAATAAGTTTCGCTATAACAGACAGTAAGATGACAGAGATTTGTGAAGAAACGCGTGAGCATTCAATTAAGAATAATCAACCATTCAACAGCTGTCTAGGAGGTGAAATCTCTGAAAACAGGCCTGCTATGGACCGTGAGATAGTACCCGAAGCAGCGTGTCAAGGGGAAACCAGTAAAATACAGACAGATGTGTACTTATCAGAATTTTCAGGGGAAAAAGAAAGCACTGACACAAGGGACATTTCAAAATGCGCTGATCATGACTCTGCAGATACACACCCTTCTAAGCATGGTCTTTCACTAACTGACAAGTCAAACAAGACTAATAAAACAAATTCAAAAGGAAAGAGTCGAGGTGCTGGTAAGGAGAAAAAAGAAGATTTTGACTGGGATAGCTTAAGAAGACAGGCAGAATCCAATGGAAGGAAAAGTGTAAGAACGCCAAACACAATGGACTCTGTGGACTGGGAAGCTGTCAGATGTGCAGATGTCAATGAAATTGCTGATGCCATCAAGGAACGAGGAATGAATAACGTACTTGCAGGAAGAATCCAGGTACTGCACAACCCATTAGTGAAATTACCATTAGTTACATGGAGGCTTAATATAATATCATGAGCCTGTCAATGTGCAGGATTTCCTCAATCGGCTTGCAAGAGAACACGGAAGCGTTGATCTAGAATGGCTCAGGGATGTTCCACCCGACAAAGCAAAGTATGGTCTAAAACAATTCTGATTTCATTTGCACATTATGGAAAAATGCATTCGTTGACAAGTGTCTTTCTATCTAAGTCAAATGCTGATATTTTCCTCTCAAAAGTGAGTTTCATGTGTATTGCCCAATAATTGCTATTATAGAGTATTCTGAGATAAGGCATTGTTAGTTCTCCAGTCAGTATATAGATGAAACTGTCCTCAATCCTCACGTCAGGCTGGATTTTGTAGAGAATATCTGCTGAGCATGAGAGGCTTGGGGTTGAAGAGCGTCGAGTGTGTGCGGCTTTTAACGCTCCACCACCTTGCTTTTCCGGTAAGTTGAAGGCATAACCAGATACATCGTCACTGTTTTGACAGATAATGTCAGCTAGCTGCCATTGTGAACAGGTAGACACAAATGTTGGACGTATAGCTGTAAGGCTTGGATGGGTACCACTTCAACCATTGCCCGAGTCACTTCAATTGCATCTTTTGGAACTGTAAGTATCATCCAGCCACTTATTAACTGATTCAACAAACCTGCAGTGAACATACTAATCTTTGGGTTTGTACAGCTATCCCGTCTTAGAATCTATTCAACAATATCTATGGCCAAGATTGTGCAAGCTCGATCAGAGAACTTTGTAAGGATGCTATTTTCTAATTTGGTGCACAGTGCCTACTCTAGATTGAATTTTCGACAATCAGTTAAGTAACAAAATCTTTGCATGCAGGTATGAGCTGCATTACCAGATGATAACATTTGGAAAGGTATAATATTATTCAGTTCCAGAGGTTTTTTCCCCCCTTTTTGGCCACTACAGATAAAGTATTCACTTACAGTACTCATGGCAGTTGAGAGTGATCAGCAGATGTGAATTTAATGCAGGTCTTCTGCACAAAAAGCAAACCAAATTGCAATGCCTGCCCTATGAGAGGAGAATGCAGACACTTTGCAAGTGCTTTTGCGAGGTATCGTCCTCTCCAACAATTATGTTCCTGTCCTGAGTGAACACAACCACATTGAAGTTCCACACAAACAGGACCACTGCTTCCAAAACAACTGAGTTTTTTATGCATAAAAATTAAAGCTGAAAAGTATCGCCTAGGCAAACAGTACCAGTAATATATGTACCTGCTTAGTTCGTCTGTAAGGAAGATACCAGCTCTAGAAAATGGAACTTGAACTTTCCACATCCAATTCTAATTAGATGCTGACCAATTATCGTTTTCCTTTCATTGTGATAGCGATACTTCAATAGCAATAGGTAATGTGAATATCATTATCACAGTACTGCAAATATTACCAGACAAGAACACATGTTTTTCCATATGTTCAGCACTCATATCTTGTGCAGTGCAAGGCTTGCTCTACCCGGGCCAGAGGAAAAGAGCATAGTGAATGCAATGGTAAGAAACATAGCCAGCCAAAACATTGGCGAGACATTGCCTCTATCTTTACCACTGGCGAAGGAGAACTTAGAAGAACAGCAACTAGAAGCAAGACCTGGAGCAAGTAACTGTCAACCTATTATAGAGGAACCTGCAACCCCAGAACCAGACTGCACTCAGATAGCAGAAAATGACATGGAGGATATGTTTTCAGATGATTTCAACGAAATTCCTACAATCAAACTTAACATGGAAGAGTTCACTCAGAATTTACAGAAGTACATGCAGCACAACATGGACCTGCAAGAAGATGACATGTCAAAAGCTTTAGTTGCTTTAACCCCAGAAGCTGCCTCCATTCCTGTGCCTAAACTTAAAAATGTGAGCCGGCTACGGACGGAGCACTTAGTGTAAGTCTAACCTTCTTGACCACTCAAGTTACTCACATATGATTCTCATTCTTTGAATTTCATAATACTTTTCCAGGTGGCGAGACATTTTAGCAGACAATGAATACTTGCATTTTCTATTTCTGCCCTATAATCCTTCCAATTTAATTCAAATTATTTCAAATACTTGTCAGATATTCTATTTCATGAGAACTAGACCAGCCAAGGACACCGAACAATAAGAGAAACCAAGAGTTTGATGAGGATAGCCTTAGAATCAAATGAAAGAAATGTCTCAATTTATCATTACATCTAGTAAAATGTGCATAGGAGTCGAATGGTTCTGTGCAATCTTATAGTTTTTGTTTACTATCTTGCAGGTATGAAATACCAGAGGGACACCCTCTTATGAATGGGGTCAGTTAACATTGCATCTTCTTGGAACTATGACAATGTACATTCACTTTGTGTTAATGCCATTTTCCCATATGCAGCTGGAGAAGCTAGAAGCAGATGATCCGTCCAAATACCTCCTCGCAATATGGACACCAGGTGAGTAAAGAACATAAACAAGCTTAAAGAGTGCAAGTTCATGACATTGGTGGCTGTTTGCAGTGATATCAACAATGAAAATGGAAAATTTTGATCCAAGTTGACTCCAGTGTATTTCTATGGGTGTTTGAAATGGTTTCATAATCAGGTGAAACAGCTTCTTCTGTTCAACCACCTGAGCATAGGTGCAATTCCCAAGAATTTGGCACACTTTGCAACGAAATAACTTGTGTCTCGTGTAACAGTATAAGAGAAGCAAATTCGCAGACTGTTCGTGGGACATTTCTGGTTAGAATATCCATAATCTCAATATCTATCCTGTACATAGCAGTATCTCAAGTAATAAAATCCATCTGATTGGAGTACACATGATTAAGCAGATTCCATGCCGTACAGCAATGAGGGGGAGTTTTCCACTAAATGGCACATATTTTCAAGTTAACGAGGTTGATTATGCTCTGATTGTCTACAAGTTTGAACACCCTCCCTTAAGATCGTGCTAACAGTGACTGCTATAATGCAGGTATTTGCTGACCATGAGACGAGTATAAATCCTGTAGATGTTCCTAGGAGTTTGTTGTGGAAACTTCAAAGGAGGACTGTGTACTTTGGAACTTCTATACCAACAATATTCAAGGGTAAAGAATGAAAAACAATTGCTGAGTACCACGATGTCTTAATGGCTTCTAAAAGCTAATTTTTGTGTTATAGGTTTGTCAACAGAAGGCATTCAACACTGCTTCTGGAGAGGTATGTAAACGACCACTTCTCTTTTTTACAATTATTGCGCTAAAAATTAAATTTAAACTTTTCTCCTTTTCTTCACAATTAACTGTTTTCTCAGATTTTTAATGAATATGCAGAACTCTCAAACTAGCAAGAAAAACGTATGCCTATTTTTACTTCAATTTAAAAGGCATCTGAAATCAGTAGACAAAAGAAGTCATTTTTACGTACGGCAATTAGCGGCAGGACCCACAAGACTCTGAATAGCCTCTGACTAATGAAGCCAAAGCATAAATAGCTATGGTTTCCGACGGCTAGCTCATAATATTTTCTATTTCTATTATAATAGGTGAAAGGCGACAATATGCATCATCATCTCTATAGTCTCTAATTAAAAGAATTATTCGATCATTATCATAGATGAGTCTACATCCACACCGTAAATTATGACTTCGAGTGATTGGAAGACCTGATCCTAATTATGGTTAGGACCGCCATCCACTAAACTTCCAATTCCCCACTCACCCTACATCTCCATTTTTGCACTCATATCTACTTGTGCCTCCATTATAGAATACCTTCACTTAGTAAGCTGCCTTGGAACTTATTCCCAGCTTCAATATTTTAGATGCTTAAGACATCCAATAAACAACTCGTGGCAACTCATAAGAAAAAAATGTCATCATTGTCTATATAACAGTTAGTACATGTGACAACTGGAGTTCTCATCCTTTCAAATCATGCATTGCCTGTGAAATGGAGTCACATACACGATCAACTGGCCCATTTGAGATTAGCAGTATCTTCACCAAGGCCTTCCTGAAGCCTTCTGAAGGATTCGTGAAACATTCAGTCTGTCAAAACCTTTCTAATTCCTTTTATTTCCAAGTGTCTCTCTTCCAGAGAATCTAGGTCTACATAGGTTTAGTATCTATTTAATGTGTCTTACGTAGCCAATAAAGGACATACAAGAAGAAAGTCAACATTGAGACGTGATGCAATGCAGAGTCATGATAATATCCAGTAGTAGGGCTGACAAAGTGATCACCTCTATAAGTGGAAAAAGTCGAGAATAACATGAGCTGAATCAACTCAGGAATGTCAAGCATGTCGGCAATGAATACCTCTTTAAAACTTGCTATATCAAGAATGACACGAGCTCTCATGTCCTCAAACAAATTGAATAGAGAACAAAGTTCCTCCACTCCAAAAAAGATAATGTATCCTAAGGGGTTGTAGCTGTCTAGACCAGAGATCAAGGCTAATAGTGCATACTGACATAATACTAAGTAGGTATAGACATCTTGTTCTATTAGCATCTCCCATGCTATCGTGTGCATTGGAAGAAAATGCTAAAGGAGCAATTACTCACTGTGCTGACAAGGAAGTTGCAATTTGCAGGATTTGTTTGTGTGAGGGGATTTGATAGGAAAACACGGGCACCCCGTCCATTGATGGCCAGGCTACACTTTCCGGCTAGTAAGTTACCTAAGACAAAAGGTAAGAAGGATGATGGTCAATAATGCACACTATGTTGGGTGCCAGCAAGACCAGATCAATAACCATGTTAGGCGAAGCATTTGAGGAACCATGCCTTGGATAGCAAATTCCAGGCAACTGCATGGACCATGGCCAGAAGTTCCACGAAGCAGAGATTTTAGGGATTAACAAGGTTGTTGTAGCTACTCATCTCGTGCTCGGGTTTGAGCCATTCTTTCATGTCAGTATACAACTCTGGAAGCTTTGAACTATGGAAAGATTTTTCACAGGGCTTTATGCAAAAGCGGAGAGACGGTTTAAGCTATAGAATTTCAGCAACAGTGTACAGAAGCATAAAGCTCGAGAGAAAAGCTAGCAGCTTGTACTTTCAAGAGTTGTGAGGACCATTTGGGAAGTATGGCATAATCACACATCTCTTCAGACTCTTCACATGAACCCTCTTTTACTCATCGCACATTATCGCAAAGATGGCGAAAGAAAAAAAAAATAGCAGCATAGACCCTTCAAACAGGTACGCAAGGGAACAATTTGTGGGGGTGAAAAGGCCTAGTGTGGCTCAAACGCGGTGCAAAAGAAAGTGGTAAGAAATTCGTCACTTACCTCTTCGCCTTCAATTTCCGTCTAGCAAAAGCCTCGCCCAGGATGCGCGCTTGCAAATTAAGCCCATGTTGCATCATTGTCGTATGCACTTGTGCTATGTACTTCAAGAACAAAACCACGATCACCACGACCTGATCCATTCGGAAACCTCTGCGATCGAAACAAACACCAAATTAACACTCGTGACCCTACATTTCCTACACTGACATAAAGTAGGATGTCACGGAGAGCACACGAGTTTTGCAAAAGCTTGGAGCACGCGACCTTGCCTTCACCATTCACCCCCACTGGCATTGCACAACTGCTAGGAGTCATTAGGCCCATGATATACCAAATGTCTTAGAAGTCTAGGATTGTCTCTCCATCAGAAAACTAGGTCTTCTCGTGTACATTTCGTCGAATGCCCTCGAGAATATGAGACGGCAAGGAAGACCCGGTACAGCCAGCGATTGCAGATGCAAAAGATCTGCGAAGAGGAGAAAAACATCAGCACCAGAATAGAATCTCGCTGTCGACATACGGGCAATGTACTTAAGTTACCGAAGAAAAACGTTAAGACGCGGCGCAATGTCTGCCCCGCGAAGACGGATTAAGAAAATCCAAGCCAGCCCGAACCATCTCAATACGGATGAATGGTCCATCTGGCCTCTAAACAATCTGGGTGAACTATCTTCATCCAACCAATTGAGCTGGAGAAAAATGCCAGATTCTACTACGAATCGAACAGCGAGATGAGTACCGGCAGATCTTACGCATAATGGATCGATCCGACATGTAGCCATGGCCGCGGGACACTGCAGAACGGCAGGAAATCAGCCGAACGACGAGGCGAAACAAGCTGGAAGAAGATGGGAAGAAGAGCGAACGAACCGCACAATCCGAGCATCGGATGCAAATCTCGGTTTCGCTATGAAGCTCCGAATCTCGACGCGGACCGGATCGCCCGAGGTTCGACCCGACGATCGGACGAGCAGTCAGGACGCGAGCGTGCGGGGATCGCAGATTTCGGAAGCTTACCGGGGATCTCCGGAAGCCCGGATCGGCTTCGCCGGCGGATACGAGGGAATCGCGCGCCGCCCGAAGGATGCGACGGAGAGACGCCGGAGGAGGGAGGACGCGCTTCTCTCCGCGATCTTCTCCCTCCATTTTTTCCGATCCTCTTTCCCTCGTCGTTCTTCGTCTCTTCCGAGGAGAGAGACTCGCTGGAGAGGGAGTTTTTTCCCTCGCGATTTTTTTGGTTTTCTGCGGACCGGCGGGAGGTGGCGCTCGAAATGGCGCGAAATGGGATCCGGGGCTTTAAATACGGCGTCCCGATTTTTTTTTAAAATATTTTTCGTTAAATATGGACTTTGAAATTGCTGCCTTTCGAATAAAATGATTATTTATAAATATGCAAAACAATTTTAGAAAAAATGATTATGTTTATCGTTTGTGAAAATGAATGAATGAACGATATTTTCATCGACCGCCAAAAATAGTTAGGCATGAATTCTTGTCGATGACGAAAGTATTTTTCGTTGGTTAATATTTCTAAGCGATATGACCAATTGTTTTTCGGAAAATATTTCGTCGATCTTTTTCTTTTCCGTGAAGCAGATGCACGATTAGTGATTTAATGAGGGAATCATGCTTTACGAAGATTTATCTTTACACCATTAACGTTTTTCCCTTTCTATGATGGATGGGTACGTTGAAGTTGAACAGCCTCTTTTCAATACAGATCTCTCCAGAAAAAGTAATTCTCAAAAAAGATCTCCATCAAAACTATTTTTCCAAATTAGATTTACCTTGTATTGAAAAAACACGTGTTGAAACTAAATTTTTAAATAGGATTAATACTACAAAAAATTTAAACCGGTACACATATGATAAATTTACCCTCCATTAGATCCATTAAATTTTACCATCAAATTGTTAAGTTAAATGACATGTGGCAGTTGACAAGCATATTAGTTTAGGGTTTTATCCCTCTGTTTGTCACAGATTTATCAATTTATGATTTTTCGTAGTATTAATCAAATTTAACAGAAGGTAAATTTGTCACAAATGTACCAATTTGGGTTTTTTTATGATAAAAAAATTAATTTAAGGTGAATTTGTCACATGTGTACTAGTTTTGGGTTTTTCGAGATATTAACCCTTTTAAATAAATATGTTCCATCGCAAGTTAAAGTAGACTTTAAAAAATAAATAACAAATATTGTATATTATGCATAGTATAAAATTTTTACAATTTTAAACATACCAATATCTTGATTTAACAAAATTGCTCTCGAAATATCAAATAAATCTTGAAATATTATAATGAAATTAAGAATCAAAAAAGGGAAAAGTATGTATCCGAAGGACTAACTATGCACCATTTTGAAAAATACAAGGACAATCTTGGATGGTAAAAAAGTACACAGGCGATATTGGTTTCCGGGTAAGTAAACGTAGAATTGGTGTCATTATATCTTTACATAATACATAAAAGTAATGTTTATATATAAAGTTTTCGAGATTATATATTTTATAACCAATACTGATAAAAATTATAATTAGGATGATTATTAATTAATAGGAAGATTCTGATTAATTAACCAAACTTAGATGATCATGTTCAAGATTCGATTAATTAATTGATAATCATGTTAACTTTGGAATTACGGATAAAACTTGACACGATATAGATTTACCTATTATGAAAATATTATAGTTTATTGTTTCAATTCTTCACATATATATTGGCAATTTACGCATCGTCATGTTTGTTATAAAATCAATCATATTTTATATGTACTTACATTTAGATAATTATCCAAGGTTAACTAATGATATTGTACGAAGTATGTCAGTGGTAAACTAAAATAATAATCTTAACTAGAGTATTAGTTTTTTTTCGTAATTACAATTAACGTTATCTAACATCGATAGAGGAAAAAAAAGTATGAGTATTTTAAGAATAAGTAATGCCATAGCCATAATAGGCATTACATGACCCCATTGTTAATGGCTATCGCAATCGTTGTAACCGAAATTATCAATAGTAAACAGTAATGTATCGCGAACCAACAATGAAAATTCGTAATATATTATGATTGAACTTTCTCTCGTGAAGTCATTGAAGAGGCTCACCATCCCGAATATTCTTTTGAATACTCAGGGTGCATTTGTTTCGCGAAAAATCAATAATTTGAAAAATATTTTTTTCTTGCTCACGAAAATGTATAAATATAAAATTGTCGTCGACATTAAAAATTCTTTTAATTAATTAATTATTTCAACCGACACGAGCTGTTGTATTAAGAAAAAAATAAAATTTCAAAATCATTTCAGCTTTCGCGAAATGAACGGAGCCTGAATCCTTTCCTGATCGGAGGAGGAGGAGGGTCGCCGACCCTTTCTCTCCCGATCTTTTTATTAGATTAGAAAAACGAATGAAACGTGGTAACTTTGCTCCTAATAGGGTGACAAGAAAATATCGGTTTGTTGCTGACGTAAGTCGGCGTACAAGACCGCGCCCCGATTGGCTGAGCAGCGGCAATCAAGTAATGTTTGACCCGCTTTCCCATCGGACTTTTCCAACTTAGAAATTGCCTCCTCTCTCATTGGCCGGTCCGCTGCCTTGCTCGCTAAGCAATTTTCGCTAATCATAATAAGGCAATGTGAACACGCTTTGAATTGATATTTTCTGACGTTAATAAAAAAAATAATATCATAAAAAATCTTAAATTATCATTTTTGTTCCGCATGTACTTTTTTGAATTAACTTTTGTGTTACACAAAATCTCAAACTGACCACCCGCCTGGGTGGCGCTGCTGGAGCGCGCACTCTTCCTCTCGCAAAAGGTTGAGTGTTCGAATCCCGGGCGCCGCAGGGTAACTTAACCGGTGGCACGTGTGTGGTGGCTAGCACGTGTTGCCCCCAAGATTTACTTCCCGGCTGTCGACCGTGCGGGGATTCCCTGGGTTATCAAAAAAAAAAAAAATCTCAAACTGGTAATATCTATACCATATTGCACCAAACTAATCTTTTTGTTGTGGGAAAGTGGCATTTTGGCGGATTTAACAAACCTGAGAGAGCCCTCAACAAAAAATTGATATTTCTCGATCTAAGATTTTGGTGATTTGGGATTTTGTATGACCTTGAAATAAATTTGGGGGTAAATGTGGTATTAGTGTACTGATTTGGGATTTCTGTGACAAAAAATACATGTATCGGTTTAAAGTTTTTTTTTTATGATAGAAAAGTTAGTTCAAGAGAAATGTAGCATGGATAAAGAGTTTGAGATTTTTTATGGTATTATGAAAATGTGTAATAAGTTTATTCTAAAATTAATTAAAAATATATTTATTTTTATGGTTAATACCACGAAAAACTCCAAACTGGTACACTTGTAATAAATTTACTCTAAACTACTTTTTTTGACCATCAAGAACTCCCAAACTGGTACACCCGCGACAATTTTACCCTCTTCTAGTTTTCATTAAATTTTAAAGTCAAATTTTCGAGTTGGATGACACGCAATAGTTGACGGGTGTGCTAGTTTGGAGTTTTAACAGCAAGTGTAGGTATTAATCCAATTTAATGGAGGGTGAATTTATTACAAATGTACCAGTTTTTTGATTTTTTGTGGTCAAAAAATTAGTATAGAGTAAATTTGTCACAGAGTGTACTCAGTTTGGAGTTTTTAATAGTCAAAAAATTAGTTTTGGGTAAATTTATTACAAGTATACCAATTTGAGATTTTCGTGATATTAATTTTTATTTTTATTTTTATTTTTATTTTTTTTAATCTTTACCAAAAAAAAAAAAATTTATTTTTTAATTGGATTTAACTAATGTATGAGGAACACCTGTCACTATGAATCACAATCTCAGCACCATCCCAAAAAAGGAAAAGAGAGATAAAAAATAATAATAAAGAAAAAAACCCACCTGGACAAAAATATCTTCTCTGGGCCGCAACTGGTTCTCTTGCACCAAGTGGTTCTCTTGCACCCACCTCGCTCCGACACCACACAAGAAAAGACACACAGGAGACGAACAGAGAGTCAAAGATAACACAAAATCCTAACGGGCGTAACTACCTGGAAGCTGTCCCCAGCTTCAGCTCAAGGTCGGTGCCGCCCCCCCCCCCCCCCTCCCTCTCTAATCAATTCGAAGCAAACGCAGCACGCGCCACCGAAGCCCCACCACCAACCACCTCCCCTGCCGCCACATGGAGCGCAGCTTCCCTTCGCCGCCTTACTGTTTCTCTCCTCCGATTTTGCCCGAGCACCTTGTCGGCATGTGCCCCCCATACCCATATAAGCTCCCCTGCACGCTCCGCTCGCCGACCACTTTCGTCTCTCCGTCGTCGCACACAATTCGTCGCTCAGTGTGTGTGTGTCTTTCTCTGTCTCGTGCTTCTCGCTGACAAAGGCGAAAGAATCGATGGACCCAGAGGACGAGCGATGCCCGGGACCTCCTCCTGGTTCTTCTGGGCGAGGAGGAGGTAAAGGCGAGGCTCCTGCTGGTGCTGGGTCATCGTCGTCGGCTGCGTTGGAGTCCGAAAGGCTGCCGTCCGTGATGGGTTCGGAGGCATTGCCTTCTGGGTCGTTCTTCGATATGGAGAACATCGGCTTCTCCGGGTCTCTTTCGCCTCTCATGGAGTTCGAGGCATTCTCTCCTCTGAACCCGTCCTCGTCATTCGACTTGTTCGAGTCTGAACCGGAACCTGTTTTTGAAACAACCCCTGTTGGGCCTCCGTTTAGTACTAGTGCAGCAGAAACAGAGGAGGCGGGATATCCGGTGAGAGGCGGTGACATGGAGACTGCTGTCGGTGTTCCTCAGCCTCTGGAGTGCCTGCAGGGTACTCCACTCCCGCCGTTTCTTTCGAAGACCTTCGATTTGGTCGATGACCGATCGTTGGATCCGATTATATCATGGGGGTCAAGCGGCGAGAGCTTTGTGGTGTGGGACCCCGTCGAATTTGCCAGGATTATACTCCCACGGAATTTCAAGCACAACAATTTTTCCAGTTTTGTTCGGCAGCTAAATACTTATGTGGGTATTTGCTGGAACATGGCCTCTCTTGGCTGCCGTTCTCTCTTTGTAAATGCTTTTTTTGCCTCTGCCTTTTTTAGCTTTTGTATTTTGATGTATTTCTTGTTCATCTTTTGCTGCACCGCTGTGCCTTTTCCTTCGTTTCCTGCTCGACTTTGTTGTAAATCAGGTTTGGCGTGTTTTGACTTAGTTGTAGTTCTACTGTATAATGGAGGCATTCTTGATGGTGTAATCTCTAATGAGAGCTTGTAAATGACTTTAAAATTAATGAGTAATTTGTTTACATATGTTTCTAATTCTTTAATCGTCTGGATGTTAGTTCTTTTCTTACAGATTATGTAACTTATTCCGCATCTTTTCGATGTTTAGCAATTCTTGTAATGCTTCCCACATGCTGTTTTGTTTGATGGTATTTCCTTCAGACTTCCCCCCTTAGGTTTGCTGCTAGTTTTAGGTGCTAGTTTTAGGTGCTTCTAGACATGAAACTATGCAATGAGCTTCTTTCTTCTCTCATCCTTAAGTTTTGAGGCTGGTTTTCTGTCTTGCTACTCCTGATGAAAGAATGTCTCCTACAAGTTTTCTCCGAAACTGGGATTTCATTCATCTCCCGCAGGTAGAAATTCTCAGGTTTTGGTATATTGTTGGTAATCGGTCAATGTATAGGTTCCCATGATGTGTTTCATTTTATTCCTTATGCAGCTAAAAGATTTTCTATGTACCGTAGTGCAGCTTCTCCTGTTTAGGAAGGCTGTTCATTTCGGCTTGTGTGCATGAATGATGCATGCTAGACTTACAGACTATAATTCCTCCTTTTGGTCCTTTGGTGATTTTTACACATTCCATTCCCTATTCATTCTTGAATTTTCATATAATGCGTTCAGGGGTTCCGCAAGATTGACACTGATAGATGGGAGTTTGCTAATGAAGCTTTTCAGAGAGGGAAGAGGCAACTTCTAAAGAACATTCAAAGACGCAGGTCGCCCCAGACACAGCAGATTGGAAGCTACTTTGGACCTTCCAGTGAAGCAGCGAAACCTGGGTTGGAAGTTGAAGTGGAGATGTTAAGGAAGGAGAAGAGTGTGTTGATGCAGGAGGTAGTTGAACTGCAGCAGCAGCACCGTGGAACAGCTCATCATGCAGAAGCAGTAAATCAGAGACTTCAAGCTGCTGAGCAAAGACAAAAGCAGATGGTTTCGTTCATGGCAAAATTGCTTCAAAACCCCTCCTTTGTAGCGCACTTGAGGGAAAAGAAGGAACAGAGAGAAATCGGTCCTTCAAGGGTGAGGAGGAAGTTTCTCAAGCATCACCAGCCAGAGGATGTTGAAGCAGTCCCCTCCACGGAAGGGCAGATAGTCAAGTACAGACATGATAGGGGGACTCTTGATGCATCTTCCGGATTTCCTACTTTGAATCCTACTCCTGTCGAAAACCCTAAACATCTCCCTGAAGTTTCAACTGGCACAGGTTTAGGTGAAGAGAACATTCCGCTTCAGGTTGAGGATGTCATGTCAAGAGAAACATCGGCGTCACGTGATATAGCATCTGGACACGGCTATCTCAAAACTCCGGATCTTCTCAGAGAGGGGTCAACAAGCTTGGGAGCTGATCTTCAATTCAAGGGGAAGAGTGTCATTGAGAGCCCAGGGCAAGAGTTCACTCCTCAGTACTTTGTCTCTTTCCCAGAGGATTTGGCGGAGAGGAAGAACTTTCCAGATTTCTCATCGGGGTTCGAAAGCATGATTAAGCAAGAGGAGGTATGGGGCATGGGTTTTGACGTGAGTGCTGGCATGTCTAGTTCTAGCGGTGTGGTATGGGGTAAGCTTGCTCAATATGATGCACTGGAAGTGGGAGTTACTGGTGGGCTGTCTGATACATGGGATTTAGGATCAATGCAAGCTTCTGAGCGTTCAGACATTGATAAGTGGCCGGCCGACGAATCAACCTATGACGAGCGTGAGGGTCGAGCTGGCCAGCATAAAGATGGTATACATAGTAAAATGGATCCATAGGTTGCACTTTATGTTGCCAATTGATGACTAAATGGATTTTAGTAATTGTTAGTTGATGGCTACTATGTTCCTAGATGAAAAGTATAGACACTTATTGATTAGTAAAAGCTTCCATTCTTTCTTGATTCGAGTCTTGGTTCTCTGCAAGGTTTCTGGTTCAGCCGATTCTCTTACATAAGTTTATGTCCTTATGAGCTCCACTAGAGTTGCAGGGCTTTCTTTAGCTCACAATGTCCTTTTCTTCTAAGTTGTGAAAATTGCAGGTACCTGAACTTGGATGGAGATGGACACTTCTGCAGGAGTTTGGTTGCTTTTTCTGAACCTGGACTGCACGGTAATGGTTCATGAACTTGGTGAGTTGATCTTCTTCAAGCCACTTGATCCTTTGCCCCGATTTACAAGATCAGTCTTTCGTGTTGACGTGACATACTAGCACCCCTTTTTTACCCACTGAAATTTGATCATTGAGGCAATTTTATCAACTGGGCACTTGGATACAAGTGTTCATGGTACTTTCATATGACACGAGAGGTGATTGCTCTTTCCAGTTCTAGCCGTATCTAGACTCTGCAATAGTTGATTATGATGATTGAAAGAGCCCCATTTCATATCTGAAATACTTTTTACTGGATAGGCAACTGAAATGGGATGGAAGACCTCATAGGGAGATACTGAGATTAGCCAACCAAACAGAGAATTGTTCAGACATACAAGAGAATGCTGGCTTGGCTAATAGTCTGTGTTATCTGAACAAATATTCCTCAACTTGATGGAGACTAGATAGGCTGTAGTAACCAAGAAGTCACATTAGCTGATACGTCATCGAAACTGACTGAATGGAAGTTGGCTTGAGGGAATCTGAGAGGCGACAAACTGAATAAATAGCTCTTCGAAAGGTTGCAGAATTATATATATCCAACTTTGTCAAATGAATCCATTAGCTCACAAAAATCCATCTGAAGGTACAATTCTAGCCAATTCAAAGGGAGTCTTAGTTGGTTATTTGGTTGGCAATGACATAATATGATATCCAAACCAAGATCCTACATACAGATTTTTGTGAGGTTAACAAATATAAAGAAGTGATTCTGTTGTGCCCCAACTTGCTATGATGACCTGCTAACTGCAAATCAAACTTTCAGAGTCTACTCTTGTAATTCGAACATGACTATGTTGGACCCACAACAGAGGAAACCGTCGTAGGAACATTTCTTTACTTGGGAACTATTGAAAGTTTGTTTACTGCTAGGATTGTCACATGGAATGAAAAGGAAGGTTGGCTTCTGAAGCTCGTTTGTAACTTTCATTTGACTTTCACCGTCTCGCAGTGTTACTATTAGAGGTAATTATTTTAATATGCTGTGTTTTTCTTGAATTATTTTGACAAGAAAGCGCTTCGTTCTGCATTCTTCTTCTTTTTTATAAATTCCCTACTAACATACGAACTAACAGAAGTCTCCATGCTCCCTGTCATTTTGTAGTTTCAATTATACCTTATTCATTTGTTTACTTATACACCTTACTTCATGACATGAGTAACTTTCACGTAATATAATTAAATTTCACTTTATTTAAAATACTATAATAAAATTAAATTTTGAACAAATAAAAAAATGTAATTTAGTAAATTGAACGAAAATTCAAACAACATAAAAACTAATCTTCTCATAAGATTAATCATTTGTAGTTTTAATGCACTTTATTTGATTATGTGAATAGGTTGCACTTAACAATTACATTCCAAATAATCTTGTCAAAATAAAAATAAAATTATTAAAATGGGATATCTTACTAATTTAAAACGAAGAAATGAAAAAAATCTAAAACATATAATTGCATAAAATTATCACATGTTATTTCAGTAAGTGAATAAATTGAACTCAATAAATATATTCACTTTATTTTATTGAATAAGTTTATTAAAATTTTATTGAATCATATATATTAGTTGGGAGTTTATAGTTTATTTTGAATAGTTTATTATAGATATGAAATGTAACTACAAAAATAAGCTTTCGATTGAAAAAAATTAAAATAAAAATCACCTATGACATTGATATAGATAGACATGTTTCTTAAAACTACAATATAATATAATTAATAACCAATAATTTAAAAAATGTAGAAAAAAAACACTTGGACTGTATTGATTGTTGTCTAATTATTATATGTTATTTCTGTCATACTATCAAAGAATCTTCATTGGAGATTGTGGAGCTTTAAGGGTAAAAAACATGAACCATAATATTGACTTTGAAAAAGTTGTGAACAAGATATTTTGATCGTGGAAATATCATTATCTTGTACCTCCTAAGCAAGAGGAAAAACTGCTTCATCTGAGACTTCATATGAATTTCGGTATTCCTTAAACGTAAAACACACAGAGGATAGTCCTTCTTTTTAAGAAGACAAAGATACAAGGGAGATTAGAGGGACAGAATATGCAGGCATCGACATTTTTAAGGATAAATTACATCAATCATAATATTGACTTTGAAAAAGTTGTGAACAAGACATTTTGATTGTGGAAATATCATTACCCTTTAGAGTATCTCATTTCTCAATGGGGTACAAAATTGTACATATCACAAATCACCATCAATGATCCAGTCCATATATTTGATCTAGAAAGAAAGAAAGACACGATTAGCTTATACCTGCACTTGCCATTACATGAACACTGAAATTAGGAAAAATTACCAAAAAAGTCATAAATCTATAGCAATTGTGTCAATTCAGTCATAAACCATTTTTTTACCAATTAATCCTAAATTTTTTATCTTCATTTGATTAATTTTGACTGGAAAATCACTGACATGAATGTCAGTCGTCCTACATGACACAGCCGGTTGACATGGACAATTTTAAATAATATTTAGTATTTTTTCAAATTTTTTATTTATTCTTTTTTTCCTTTTTTTTCCTTTCTTGATCATCGGACCTCGAAGGCCAGTACGAGGTAAGGGTCAGCGAGGGTAAGGCCATGGCTGGATGGACTGAATTGGCACAAATGCAAAATATTTAATACTCAATTGGCTAAAAAAAGGGTGACAATTAAATTGGCACAATTGTATTAGGTTTATGATTTTTTTGATAATTCTCCCCTCACATGCATGTGCATTTGTCACTTGGTTCAAAGCAACAAACAAAATGAAGAGATTCGAGATATACTACGAGCTCATTAGCCGAGAAGAGAAGATGACCGTTTTAGAATTCTATGCATATAGGAATAGATTAGCCAAGGTACCAGTGGAGCGCAGAGTCTTTTACCTTAAGGGTTGGTTTAATAACATTTCTATTTTTCTGTTTTTTTATTCTTTTGTTCTTTGGAACAGATTTGTCTACATCGGTTAATTTTTTCTATTCCCCGGAATAGATCAGTGGCCAGAAAATATATTTAGAATATAAACAAAAGAAAAAAAATCTAACTTTTTGTTCATGGAAACTAAAATAGAAAAAGGCTATTTTAGAAAGACAAGCTCAGCGTAACATAAACTCTAAACCCTAAACCCCTACCCCTGAAACCCTTCGGAAATTTCCCAGCTAAAGCAATGCGAAAAATGGTGAAAGCGCCCATCTCTGGAAAGTATTTGGCACGATCTCTTCTTGGAACTTCAGGATGAAGACAAGTTGCAGTAACCCAAATTCTTCAGGCTCAATTGCGTTTGTCTGTTTGCCACTGGCATGGCTGCTGGCAAAAACGGCAACAGGGCATGAGCAAGCTATTAATCGAGATAACCTGCTCCGTGCATACAAAGGCATCTCACACCAAGAGATGAACTAGCCTCCTGGTCGAACGATTCATGCAACGACATCAACTGCTACCACCCGAAGAAGAAAAATTCGTGTCGAGTCCCAAATGCAACCTCATGTACTTGCCATACATTACCAGTGACTCAGGGCTAGGAAATGTAGAACTGACTACAGTTGCTAATACCCAATCTACTAACATGGAGGATGAAAAAACATGCATCCCATTTTGGGAGATGAAGTAAACATGAAGGTAAAGGGCCTGCCACCTACCTCTCTTCGCTTGAGCGGATAAAGGAATTTGCTGAAGGCACATGAAGCGCCATGAAAAAGAAATGTATTGTACAAGCGTAGAAAAAGAATCTGGTCAGGCTGACAGGAGGATTCGATTGACATAACTCATTTACCTGAGCAAAGCTGATAATCATCAAATACAGAGAACAAAATTGCAGGCGCCTCTTTTAATGGCACGGGACTAGAACAAAAATGATCGACACAAGGAAGGCAACTAAAGACGAAAAAGCAAAACAAATTAGTCTGACCCTCCCTTCTGCTTTTTTGACGCGTGTCCATTCGCTTGTTTGTTCATTTTTGCTTCGCGGCGCTCTCTCTTCACTCCTTTTGCTTTATTAGGCAGATTCATGTCTCCAAGCTACAAAAAAACATATTTACAAACACAAATATATCACAACAGGAAAGTGAGGGATGTCTATGTGCCCTAAACTTTGTTTTTTCTAGCTCTTCCTCTTTGTTCTACTTCCGTTTCTTCTTTTACATTGACCATAAGGGAGGAATACAGGAAAGAGTGGGGATGCGAGGGGGTAATATAGGATGGCAGTTCCATAAGACCATTATAAAACTCAATAATATGATAGAAGCAGTCACCTGTTGATCAGGAATATAAACCTTCCCGATCTTCCCTTGTATAACATCCCGGCTAACATTCTTTTCCTGCAAAGATTGTACATTCAATATCATCATGTCGGTTGATTCCTCTAGAAAATAATAAAGGAGATAAAACTTGAGAAGCACATGTGATTAGCCAACCTTCTTTTTAGGCTTGTCTGCAGCTGTTTTCATGGCCTCCTTTCTTAAACTGTCATTAGGAGGCTGATGCCTACGTGATACCAAGTCCATCGAGGGACCAACTTCCACCAGTTCCATCCTTGGAACGATTGTGCCAGACTTCTTAAGTCGCAAAGCACAATGCGTGAAAAAGACCCGATTAGAAGATAGAGCTGTGCAAACATAAGCACGGTCTACACCGGCAAGATTCAAATTCTCCACAACCTGCATAATTAACATGTTAAATCTCATTGACGACATCTCTACTGAATTTAGAAAGAAAAAACTTCAAAGAAATTAGAGCCACCTCTCCTCGAAACAGATCAAGTAGAACTTCCTTCAAATGCTTCAATTCTTCAACGCTTTCAAATCCTTCTCCAATAAATGCAATAAAAGGTTTAGAACCCATCTTCGGAGCCAGCTTCTTATCATATACAAAAGACTCCATAGATTTGAAATTTTCAACCCCAACTTCAACAAGGTCATAGATGTGATGATCATACATTCGCCCTAGAATGAGATTGTCTGGCCGCTTCTTGGAGTGAGAGCCAAACTGCGGTCAAAGAAAGCCACTAAACACCATCAGGCCGAAAACATATCTTTCAGACGGATGATCAGTCTATAGTAGTCTCTTTTCCAGAACAGAGCTAAGCCCACTCTTAATTCCATACCAGATGCATAAAGCATCTGAACTTCCTAATAACAGCTAGTAAAAAAATCAGAAATGGCCAAGCCCGATTGAAATACTGAGAAATCCCAGATACATTTCAGACATTAGGTGCTTCTTGTTCGACAAAGCAACAACGCGCAGCCAACAGGTGAGATAACTAGCTAAGATTGATCAGCAACTTTGGCGCGTCATCAAGCTGATGTGGACTGAATCAGACTCGCTATTGCACAAATAAAACAAGCAATCAAAAAAGGTAAGGCAGGCTGTGATGTCCGATCGAAAGAAAGGAAGCTGCAGAGCCTATATTCAAGGAAGCAACTTATAGTGTTCAAAAGGCAATGGAGAAACATTCATCAACTCCCGAAATCTCCGCATAAACCGCTAATTAGTACTACAAAACCAGCACAATCCATCGAGCGCAGGCGCGAAGCTCGAATAGCCAAGCGCTTTGCGCTTCGATTCGGCTAGACAAAAAGAACAGAAACCAAACAATTTGAACCCCAAGCGCCAGAGTCCAAACTCACCACAAACATGCCGCAATCGGTCTTCTGAGAGAAGAACTCCAAGGAAGTCTCCCCGCCGCTCTCGAACGGCCTAACGTTGTCGTTCCTTCGCGTGTATCTCACCGAGCTCTCCTTCTTCAGTTGGTAGATTTCGGTCAGCACGGAGTTCAGCAACCCGCTGGTCTTCGTGCCTTGCAATATCAGCGTCTTCTTCCCAGTTTCAACCTACGACATCGTCACCCAACAAAAAACTTGTCGTTCAGTTCGGACCCACGAAACATGGTAAAGAAAAAATGCGAACTTTATGGGTTTTTTTTATATCTTTTGATGAACGAAAGAAGCCCGAGAACGAGAGGAAGAGCTGCCGCTCAGTGGGGGAACTCACGAGCTTCGGAGCGCGCTTCTCGAGCTCTCGCCTGATTCTTCCCTTCTTCGGGGTCTTTATCCTCATCATGGTTACCTGCGAATTGAGACCGCAAGCTCCGTCAAGCGCTTCGTCACGTTTAACATGGGAGGAGAAGACAAGGAAGAAGACGAGCTTGTACGTACCTGCCACAATAAGGAAGAAGATGAAGCGCGGGAAGAAAAAGAAGAAGAAGAAGCACGGGAAGAAGAAGCAGAAGCAGAAGCAGAAGCAGAAGCAGCAGCAAGCAGAAGTTGCAGAGACAGCGGCTGCTTTTGCTAGGGTTTTGCCAATCGTGGAGGAAGAAGAGGGTGTGGATCCGGGAAACGGGTCGTCAAACCCGGTTGGGGACCCGACCCGATGGGCATGTTCGGTGGTGTCTAGGCCCGGCCCATTATGGCCCAATGGGCTGGACGGGCACAGAGGGCTTTCTCGGCCCGGCCTGTTGGGTTTTCTCGGCTTCGTCTGTCGTGCGGCCCAGAAAAAGAAGAATAAAAGAGGCTCGGACCGAAATTACTCGGTTCAGTCCGGACCAATTCGAACGTCAGCTCGGATCTTTTTCTTTAGTTTTTTGAATTTTTTTTCTCAAAAATATTTCTCATTATAAATTTCCAAATCTCATTAAAGAAAAGAACCTCAAATATTTCCACTTAAACACGGCATAACTTAAAAGGCTCGCGAACTTTAATGGTTCATTTCTTATTTTTTGACTCCCTCGAGATTTGTGAATAAGGGATAACGGCACTGTTAATCCTCGTGTATTTTCAATTTATTCAATCTCCTCCCTTTTTTGACCAAAAATAAAAAAATCCCCTCCCTCTATTTTTTTTGTCCATTTTGATCCATAAACTAAGTGTTTTGTCATCCAAATTAGTCTTTTCGTTAAAATTGAAAATGGCAATGCTGACGTGGACGACCACATCAACATCATGTCCACGTTCCGTCCACGTCAATGCTGACTGGACAATTCATTAAACTAGACTTAAATGTTAGAATTTCTTTATTAAAAAAAAACCTCAAACTTGGGAGAAAATATTGCATACCTCTGTATTTCTAGTGTGGAATAATCCGAGTCGTTGAGGTCGCGACATGCGTTGTGAGAGGGCCCACCGTGTCAGGCTCTATGAGACAACTGAGAATTTTTGAAAAAAAGCAAGGGCCCTCTCTCTGCTTTCTCTCTCTCCCCTTCGCGCTCCCCACCCAATTTCTAGATGATTTGCGTTTCTCTCTCTGCACATTGTCGCCGACGCCAACACCGACGCAACGCCCTAGCCAACACGACGCCCTAGATGATGCCGATGCCGATGCCGATGCCAACGATGCCTCCGACGAGCGAGGTCCGTTGCCTCCGTGTCGACACCTCGCCCTAGCCTTCGACACCGAGGCCTAGGGGTGTGCAACTGGACCGGATTTATCCGGAAACCGGACCAACCCACTCGAAAAACAGGTTCGGGAACCGGTTCTAACAAGAATCGGTCCGGGTACCGGTTCCATTTTTTGGGAACCGGTTAGAACCGGTCTGGTTTCCGATTCTAAGTAAAAATCAACCAAAACCTGTTTTAAAACCGGTTTTGAGATAATGTACAAAAAAGTAAAAAGCCTATATTACGTTACCCTACTTCACCGGTTTTAAAACCGATTTCCGGTTTAATATTGGAATATGTTTCACAACTATGAGTGAAACAGCACGGCCCTTAAAGTCATCTAAATATTGTGTGATTTGGATAAGAAATATAAACATTTTTCTAATGAGAGCATATGCCTTATCACTAAGTCTCTTGATTTTTTTTTCAAGATATTTCATTCGGAAACAGAAGTGAGGAGTTATCTCATCATGGCGCAAAATAAAGAGCTAAACATGTTGAATAAATTCTCTGGAAATGTGACTCTTAAAGATTTATGCGATTGGACTATGTCTTGTCACATAGTGCTTTTAGATTGTTGATTTTGATGGATTGTAATTTCAATTGCTCATTTTAGGGATTGTTACTTTTGGCGGATAGTGGTTTTTGTTATTCATCTTTTATTTTAAATTGTTTCATTGCTACCTATATTATTTTGCTAGAAAAAAAATGAAATCGAAAAAAGGAACAAAAAAAAATAGCTTCTCGGGTAGACCCTGAAACCGGATCGGAAAAACAGGGTTGGTTCCAAAACAGGGTTTAGGAAAAACAGGATTGGTTTCAGGTTTCAAAAATTAAGAACCAATTATAACAGTGTTGGTTTCAGGTTTTAGGTTCGGACCCAACCCACCCTGGAACCGATCACCCCTACCGAGGCCTCCATCCTAACCGACGTTGACGCCCTAGCCGTTGCCCTAGGCGTCGACGCCAATGATGAAGCCCGACGACAAAGCCCAACGTCGACGCCCTAGCCGCTGTCCTAGGCGTTGACGCCCTTTACCTCCGCCTCGACTTGCTATGTGGGCCTCCGCCTCCGCCTCCGCCGACGCCGACGCCGATGCCGACGCCTCCGCCTCCGCCGACGCCGACGCCGATGCCGACGCCGACGCCGACGCCGACGCCGACGCCGACGCCGACGCCGACGCCAACATCAATGCCAATGAGTGAGGTCCATCGCCTCCCATGAGCGAGGTCCGCCATTGCCTACGAGCTAGGTCCATTACCTCCCACGAGCCGTTGCCTCCCATGAGCGAGGTTCGCTGCTTCCGACAAGTGCGGTCCGTCGCCTCCGCGTCGACGCCTCGCCCTAGCCTCCGCCCTAGCCTCCGCCTCAACGTCCTACGGTTCTCGCCGTCGTCAACAAAGCACGTTGCCGCACGCCTTCGCCTCCGCCTCCGCCAACCTTGAGAGAGGTGAATATTTACTTCATTTGATTTCTTTCTCGTGCCAGACCTGATTTTGTTACTACTTGTTAATTTCTTGGTGTGAGCTTGACATTCGAATGGGTCGATATTTGCTCCTTAGCGCGCTGCTCACCCTGTATTTGAAAAAATGCCTAAGCCAAATTTGTTCAGTGTTTGAGGTCTTGACATTGCTAGACCGAATGGCCAGGTTAGTGTTAGTGTAACTCGACACATCAAAATGAATTGTGTGCTGTACTTTATCTGGTGGCATCGAAATGGATGGTGTGCTGCATCGCATGAAGCATAACTCGCTGTTGAGTGTTTGAGCTTCTTAGAATGAATGGTGCTGCATCACATATGAATGGGCAGAGTAGTGCTAGACCGAAAGCATGTATGACCGAGCTAGGTATGACCGAGGTTATGACATCTTTCTATCCGAAAAAAAAAATAAAGAATGGTTGAGGTTTTGACATTGCTAGACCGAAAGCATGTCCTATTCTCCACATAAATTACGAATCATTGTCGAACCATCTATTCATTAGTGAGTTTTTGCTTTGTTGGCATAATGTCTTTCGTGTATATGTCTTGTTATATCTCATCCAATGGACTGAATTACAAGAGATTGAAATCGAGTTGATGAAAATGGTAGTGCTTCGGTGCTGTGATGCCCTCATGAGGTGCTAAAAGTAGGTTATTGCCTTTAAGGATATCTAGTAATAAAAAAGAAAATAAATGTTGATGTGTGGTTGTCCTCGTTCACTGTGTACCTAAATCAGATTCCCATTTTGGGTCTTTTGTTGGATAGGAAACTCATATTGTCTTGACATATGGTATTGGAGTGGCTAGATTTATTTCTTGTTTAGTATTTTCACTTGTATGAGAAATACAATTGTTATCTTGCAGATACATGGTGTCTTCATCAAGTGTGAATGAGAGTAACTGGAGCATATTAACCTTTAAAAATAAATTGTGTAAGTGTGGTAAGCGTACTGCCGTGAAAATATCGGAATCTTCAAGAAACAAACACAAGCTCTACTATAATTGTGAGGATAAAACGTGTCATTTCTTTTCTTGGTGTTTGCCTACAAGCGATGTGCTTTATTCTATCATGAAGGCTTCGCCTGCAATACTTGAAGATGACATGAGAAACATTAAGCATTTGCTTGAGCATTTGAAAGATTAACTCAAGAACACTAATGAGAAAGTGAATGTCTTGCTACTTTTTGTTTGTCTATTATTTGTTATTTTATTAGGACTACTTGTCCATAGATAAGCACTACAAAAAAACACCGGATTTGCGACGAAATTTGCGACGGAATTTTCGGAAAAATCCGTCGCAAATCGAATTTGCGACGGATTTTGCGACGGAAAAAATTCCGTCGCTACTTGAGCGTCGCAAATTTTTGTGACGGAAAATTCAAAAATTCGTCCCAAATTTGCGACGAAAAAAAATTCATCGCAAAATTCGTCGCAAAATTAGCCACGAATACAATCCTTCGCAAATTTCGTCGCAAATTTTCCGTCGCAAATTTGCGACGAACAAAATCCGTCGCAAAATTCGTCGCAAAAATCCGTCGCAATTTCGTCGCAAATTTCGTCACAAATTTGCGACGAACCATATCCGTCGCAAAAATCCATCGCAATTTCGTCGCAAATTTGAGACGAACCATATCCGTCGCAAAAATCCGTCGCAAATTTCGTCGCATTTTTGCGACGAACCATATCCGTCGCAAAAATCCGTCGCAAATTCGTCGCAAATTTGCGACGAACCCTATCCGTCGCAAAATTTGTCGCAAAAATCCGTCGCAAATTCGGCGCAAATTTCGTCGCAAATTTGCGACAAACTTTTTCCGTCGCAAAATTCGTTGCAAAATTCGTTGCAAAATTCGTCGCAAAATCGTCGGAAAATTCGTCGCGCATTTCATGGCAAATTAGCGACAAACTTTAATAATAGCAAAATTCGGCTTAAAATATTCGTCGCTATTTTTACATCATTTCGGCCATAAATTATTGTCCATATCAATCAAAGGAGACAATGACATATAATTGAAACAGAAAAACGAACAAACCATAAATTCTGACAAACCAGCCACAATGACATATAATTGAAATAAATAACAGAAGGAAAGTTATAGAGTCTGACATGATGCTATTTCATATCCAATCTTACAATACATTCAAAACATGAACCAAGAGACGGGACAACTATAGAAGACGCAAAAAAAATCATATAGAAGAAGACGCGGCTTTAATACAATGGCAGGACACCAAAAGTAGTCACCTTTGTCGAGACTTGAGGAAATGTCGATACATAAATCAGTCCAGAATATAAAAAAAGCGTTTATGCATGGATGTGGAACTAGGTGTAAAATAACAAAAATACGTTTCAGGACGAACATAAATATTCTTACATATGAATATGAGTGAAATTATGAAAAACCAAGATTATGAAGCAAGCTTACCCAGAATTTTAACTAGAAAGACCGGAGAAAATCATCATCATCAGCATTCTCAGCATCAATGTGTTGGTCATCATTGTGCCCATCACCTATTGGATTGGCTGGAGGTACAGGAGGACCGTCATTGCGATTGAGGTTAAGGTGTTGCATAACGATTCTCATTTGTTCTTCCAAGTTATGTATTCATTCATCCTTCTAAACAAGTAAATTATTCAGACGATTCACTTCTTGGGTCAATTGCTCGTCTGGTCGTGACCTCCTTCGACCAGTCCCAGCGGATAATGAACTTTCAGGACTATTCGGCATGAACATCCTTGACAACGATCCCAGCCCAAATATTTTCCCTTTTTTCGCCCCACCCGTTGCCTCCATCCATAATGCCATATTATCAACTGGTGGCCGGGACTCAGGACAATCATCACTACCACTAGCACTGCTCATTAAAAGTTCATCATATTTTTCCTATATTAACGATATAGATGAAAATAAAATCACTATATATATATATACCATAAATATTGAAAGCATTAATGGTTTTCATTATAGTTTACATATAAGCCAAAGTATAACCTTACATACCTTAACAGCTTTTGCTCGATCGCCAGTCCATGTCTTATCTTTCTTTTGAAATGTGCGTTCAAATGTAGCTGCAAATGTCGGTTCCGTCCCCAATTCATGTGCCTACAAAATGTAAACTTGAGTAATTGAATTAAATTAACTTATAACTCATTTAACAGACTTACCAGTCGTTTGCGATTCTCCGCAATGTTGATAGAGCCCCCAGCATATGTGGCTGACCCATCACTAGAACTAGAAGATCGATTCTTCTTATTCTGCTCACAGAGTTGCCGACTCTGTTCAGATGCCCAAAATGTGTTAATTGCCACCCAATTGTCAGCTGTAAAGAAAGACGGCTTCGCTTGCTTGCTCTTCGCTCTATTCATGACATTTCGCATAAAATCACTTATTTTCTTATCGAAAATTCTTCTCACTTCATTGTCTTCCGCTTTGTTCCAAATGAACTTCCGCTGCAATGAATAAAAACACAAATTGAAAATTATTATGATGATCACATATCCATAACCATGCACCAGACACATAAGGATAAATTTTGTAAAGTTCATGTCGGGGAAAATATCTGGTCCTTTAGGTATCGAAAACTACAGAGTTGTTCTGGTCCATTTACATCATTCTTGACCATCAATATACTACATCAAACTTAATTGGTGAGAAAATAAAATATGTAAAAGTTACCTTGAATTCATTCCACCATATTTCTTTCACTTCTTGTGGCACACTTCTGTAATTAATATACTCTCCCATCCAAAAGTTTCTTACTATTTTGTTCAATTCCCTCACAACAGAAGTAGCATCCGTGAATGTGCATTCATATGAATATTGTGCAACATGGATAATTCAGTTGACACCAAAATCTAAAGCCCCAAATATGACATATACTAAAAAAAAATGAAGCACTTACGAATCTCCAAATGGGCATATGAAGAATCGGTTATCTTCTTGACCTGTGTTTCCGTGAATATTCGATTGTTCCGCCGAATAATGGGGTGGAACGGAAGGAGAGGGAGCTAAAGGAGATTGAACTGGAGAACGTTCAGTTCGCATGTGGTCAAGTCCCATAACATGTTGTTGAGTGTGGGAGGAAGGGCCAACGTGCCCATATTGTGACGGACCATATTATGGTTGAGGGTTAGATGCCGGGACAGGAGAAGAGGAAAGGGACGGGGACGAGGACGAGGAAGAGCCTTGTCTTCTAGGCATGTGACCTCTACGTTTATACTGACAAGTAGGAAGGTTATGTGAATATGTAAAGAACTATTGACACGTGTTACGAACACATAATGATGTACATGACGAAACTTACCATTTTGATGGAAAGACTGAGAAAATGTTTCCTTGAAATGAGCCAATGTCGCGTGTTTATGACGTGCAATTTCCTACAAACAAATATACTATGAATCCCATTCATTTTGATATGAAACATCAATGTATGAGGACGATAGGGGTGGCCACAGGTATCAAACATCACTATATGAATCGCATTCATTTTGATTAAAATTTTTTTATCATATACAAAAATTTAAATTTCACTAAAAGTGGGTGGCAACAAATTTTCTAAGTCATTTTGTAAAGTTTTGTAAGAAATAAATTATTATTATTGTTAAATTTTTTTTGGGACCAAAAAAAATTTCACTAAAAGTTGGTGGCCATCGATATTCTAAGACATTCTATAAAGTTTTGAAAATTTAAAATTTTTAAGAATTGTTAAATTATTATTTTTAATATAAAATTTAGCCAGTGAAAAAAAAAATTTTCATACTAAAATTGGGTGGCCACAGGTAGTCTAAGCTATTAGGTAAAGTTTCCCAAATTTTAGTCCTTTTTTATTTTAATAATGTTTAGGGCACGTTAAAAAATTAAATATAACTAAAAATGGGTGGCCACAGGTATTATAAGCCGTTACGTGAAGTTTTGAAACTTTTGAAATTCTAATTTTTTTTTGCCATCTAAGGAAATTTAAATTTCACTGCAAGTTGATGGCCATATGTTTTCTAGGCAATTCTGTGCAGTTTTGAAATTTTATATTTTTGTAATTTTTCTTCACCAAAAAAAAAATTCCCTCACAATTGGTGACCACATTTATGTTAAGCCATTTTATCAGGTTATGGAAATTTTTAATTTTTTAATAATTTTTTCCCCGGAACGTTAAAAAATTTAAATTTCACTGAAAATGGGTGGGCACTATTAATTTTTGCAATTTTGTGATATTATGAAATCGTACTTTGTTAAAAATTTTAAAAAAATTTTACGGTCAAATTTCATATTTGTTGTCAACATATACGGTTTTTTTAATTTTCCATAAATTTTCATAATTTTTTATAGAATTGTTTAATTTTTAAGCATTTTCTGTGAAAACGCTTAATCAATCATCCTATCGTACCTACCCATCAGTGGCCGCGTTGGTTTGCGCTCAGTTCCTTTCACGAGAGGTCATGAGTTCAAACTCGCCCATCGGTGATTTAAGTGGGGGGTCGTGGCGGTGGGATGCTGCGCTAGCCCCCCTCGAGGACTAGTTGGGCATCACCGCTGGTTTGAGCCCTAGCTCGCCGGCCGCGCGGACACCTCGATTATCCAAAAAAAAAAAATCATCCTATCGTCATTTAACGTTTAATCATCCACATAATAAACAAATTAACCAGTCCACCATCGATCAAAGCCACATGTAATCCTGAAATCAACCCGTAATCTAGCCAATGAAAAGTAATCCTAAATAATCCCTAAACAAGTCCGACTAATTACCTAATTATACTAACTAGGGGTTAGAGAGTTGGCTTACTTGATTCAAGGACAATAAAAAACGGTGGAATGGACAGTGGCGGTCTCGGCACGGGCGCGGGCGACGGCGAGGGCGGCGGCGGCGATGGTGACAATGGCGTCGGCGGCGGCTGGCCGGCGGCGGGGGGCGGGCTGACGGCGGCGGTGGCGGGGCGGGGGCGGCGGGCGGGGTGCGAGGTGGCTGACGGCGGCGGGGGCGGGCTGACGGCGGCGGGGGGCGGGACGGGGGCGAGGGGGTGGGGCGGGGGCGGGCTGACGGCGGGGGGCGGGCCGGGGGAGACGGCGACCGGCGACGGGCGGGGGGCGGCGCGGGGGCGAGGGCAGGCGACGGGCGGGGGGCTCGGGGCGGCTGGCTCGCGACCGGCGACAGCGGGGGGGCCTGCGAGGCTGGGCGGCGATGGGCGGGGCAGCTGCGACGGCGACAATGACGGGGGACGGCTGGGCGGCGACGGCGACGGCTGCGAGGACGACGGCGACGGCGGCGGGGGACCTGCGCAGATCTGAACGTGCGGGGAAGGGGGCGTCGGAGAAGGAAGGGGAGGAAGATGGGTACAAATCTCGAAAATTTGCGACGGATATGCTAGGTCCGTCACAATTCGAGTGCCGTCGCAAATTTGCGACGGACAATTTTAGTCCGTCGTAAATTTCGAACGGCGCAAATTTCCTCCCAAATTTGCGACGGACCTCGAATTGTCCGTCGCAAATTTGCGACGGAACTTGCGACGGACGTTCGAGTTTTGCGACGGACTACAGGTCCGTCGCAAATTTGCGACAGAAATTCTTGTTCCGTCGCTGGATATTCCGTCGCAAATATTTCACGATAAAAATTTGCGACGGGCATTCTGAGTCCGTCGCAAATATTTTACCGACAAAAATTTGCGATGGACATGCTAGGTCCGTCGCGAATTTGCGACGGTCATTTGAGGTCCGTCGCAAGTTTTGACACTCAAAAAAATTGCGACGGAAATAAAAAATCCATCTCAAATTTCGAGCGGGAAAAATTCCCTCGTAAAATTTGCGACGGACAATTCGAGTGTCGTCGCAAATTTGCGACGGACAATTTTAGTCTGTCGCAAATTTCGAACGGCGCAAATTCCCTCCCAAATTTGCGACGGACCTTTTGTAGTCCGTCGCAAATTTGCGACGGACCCGGTTGTGTCCTTCGCAAATTTGCGACGATCAGGTTTGAGTTTTGCAACGGATAAAAATTTGCAAAATTTGCAACGGATAGGTCTGAATCCGTCGCAAATTTCGACCGATAAATATTTCCTTGCAAAATTTGCAACAGACAGGTCTGAGTCCATCTTAAATTTCGAACGGTAGAAATTCCATAGCAAAATTTGCGACGGACAGGTTTTGAGTCCGTCGCAATTTTGCACATACTAAATGATCGTTGTAAATTTGTGACGTCTTTTTTCGGTCATAATAACATGAACAATAATGATAACAACCATAACAGCACTTGTAGCATTAATAATTACACATCTGTAGTGTTTTATGACAAAAAATTTAATCTTCGTCTTCGTCGTCGTCTTCGTCTTCGTCTTCGTCTTCGTCCTCGTCTTTGTCCTCGTCCTCGTCTTCGTCCTCGTCTTCATCTTCTGTCTGAAAATTAGATTCAGAACATTCTTGTACATTTAATTCGCAAATTTCAGTTGGATCCACATCTATCATTGCTCCATACGGATCTCGTAAAGTTGGTATGTTATATTCCTCAATTTCAACCGTGTTACACACTTCCTCTTGTTGATAGGCTCTATCCTTCCAGTGTTCCTCGATTTTCCTCCGTGCTTTGATTTTACATACAGCCCACCAATCAGTTTTGTCACGTTTCAAACTAGGATATGATGCATAACATACTTGAATTGCTTGTTGTGCCAAGACAAATGGTTCATACTTCATATACCTTTTCTTGTGATTTATTTCAACTAAATTGAACTTCGTATGCACCTTCATTCCTTTGACGGGGTTGAACCACGTGCACTTAAATAACACAACCCGCATCATTAATGGTCCAAGGTACTCTATCTCTATGATTTCATCCAACAAGCCATAAAAATCATCTTTCCAATTGTCACCATTGGATGACCGAAATAGTGGATTTTCCCTTTCCATATTCTTGAGTATGAAAATTATATCCATTTATGAAATATGCTGGCCAACTTCGAACTCTTAACTGTGGACCCCATGACAGATAATATAACAATCCTTGCCCTCCAAATTCATCATAATTATTGTGAACCTAAGGTTACACATGCAAAGTCAATAATATATATTTTACTAAATGATGTATATAATTTTAATAACTTAGTTTTGATTCATAGGCAACTTACATATGTCTTGAACCATGCTGCAAATTGTTCATCGCACAAACGGTCAAACTCATTTGGTTGTAGTCCAAACATTGAAGTTTGAAAAATCCTAATATTAAAAACCATATCATTATTAGCAAATATTTAACACGCAAAATATATATTTGCAAATTTACACTTACTTGAAGTATGGCTCGACTTCTGGGCAGTTCAGTAAAATATAAGTATGGGCTGCATGAAATTCTTCGCTTGATAAGTAACGAAACTGACATGCGCCGCTTGGGCGACCCAGATAATTGAAAATAGAGAAAGCAGTGCAATTGGGATCAATGGGGCCCTCATCATTTCTGCCTGCTCTCCGCCTCTTGTACTGAACGTGCGGCTCAAAATAGTATGATGCAAATGTTGTCACTTCTTTCACAATATATGCATTATAAATTGAAGCTTCAACACGTGCCTTATTCTTCACTTTTTTCTTCAAATGATATAAGAATCTAGTTGAAATAGAAAAAAGCTTATCGGAACATATTCTATGATAAACTAATTTGAACTGTATTTTAAAAAAAAACATTACCTCTCAAATGGATACATCCATCGAAATTGGACGGGACCTGCAACTTTGGCCTCATAAGGCAAGTGAACTAAGAGATGCTCCATCGAATCAAAAAACGCTGGAGGAAATATCCTTTCTAAGTTGCAAAGAATAATTGGAATATCTCTCTCTAGTTTTTCCATGTGCGATGCTTTTAACACTGTCGAGCAAATATCATGGAGGAAATTGCTTAATTCTGTAATGGCGCCCCATACAAAGTTCGGTAGAACTTCCTTCAAAGCTATTGGAATTAATCTTTCCATCAGGATGTGACAATCATGACTCTTCAAACCTGTCAACTTGCATTCATTCAAATCAACATATCTCCCGAGGTTCGAAGCGTATCCATCAGGAAACCGCACAGATTTCAACCATTGACAAACAACTCGCCTCTGTTCCTTATCTAATATATAAACTGCTTTCGATTTTGGTCCCCTGCTGCTTGCATCCACAGCTAGTATTGACCGATCGCAAATATCTCTCATATTTTTTCTTGCGTTTAAGTTGTCTTTTGTTTTTCCGGCGACATCCATCACAGTATTTATGACATTGTCGAAAACATTCTTTTCTATGTGCATGACGTCAAGATTATGATGAATAAGATGGGACTTCCAATATGGTAGATCCCAAAATATACTGCGTTTTGTCCACTTATGTGTACTTCCGTACGCAAAAATCGTGCCGTGTGGGTTCTCAACAACAGTTGGAAAGCCCTGCACACGCTCCCAAATTTGATCGCTGGTCAATCTCAATGGTGGACGCGGTCTTTCTGTCCTATTCTTGATGAACTCTTTCTTATTCTTTCTGAAAGGATGACTTGGCGGTAAAAATTGTCTGTGACAGTCAAAATAGCTAGGCTTCTTTCCATGTTTTAATCTAAATGACTTTGACTTCTCCAAACATATCGGACATCCTAAGATCCCGGCTGTACTCCATCCAGACAACATTTCGTAAGCTGGAAAGTCATTTATCGTCCAAAGAAGGGCAGCCTTCATTACAAATGTTTGATCGGTAGAAACGTCATACGTAGGGACACTTTCAACCCATAGTCATTGTAACTCCTCAATCAATGGTTGCATATAAACATCTATCAACTTTTTCGAATTTTGCGGCCCTATCACGATCACTGTCAAAAACATATAAGGTGTCTTCATGCACATACCAGATGGAAGATTGTACGGCGTTAAGATAACTGGCCAACATGAATAACTTTTTCCTGTTTTCCCGAATGGAGCAAATTCATCGGCACAGAGACTTAACCTGATGTTTCGAGGCTCCATTGCAAACTCAGGGTATGTTCTATCAAAATGTTGCCATGCCTCCGCATCTGAAGGATGACACATTAGACCCTCTTCTGTTTCATGATTTGCATGCCAAGTCATGTGTTCAGCAGTGGCTTTAGACACATAAAGCCTTTGTAATCTGGGGATTAAGGGCAGATAAAACATTTGCTTGTATGGTCTACGCTTCTGATTACGACCCGACCTCCTGTTAATCTTGTACCTAGGTTGGCTACAGAATTTGCAAGATTCTGCATTTTCATCATCTCTCCAATATAGCATACAACCCCTACTACATACATCAATTCTTACAACCGGAAGACCTAAGTTATCCACTAGCTTTTTCATATCATAAAAATCACTTGGCATGTTGTTATCTTGAGGCAATGATTCCCGCGTTACTTCAACAAAAGAGTTGAAGCAATCCGCAGACACATTATGCTCTGCCTTGATAATTAATAGTCAGGCTGTCACCGATAACTTAGTGTGGTTCTCACAACCTGCCCATAGAGGTTCATCTGCTGCTTTCAACACATCCCAGAACTGATTAGATTGAAAAGTTTCATTATACACATTCTCCTCAAAACCCATTACTCCTATATCTTCCAATTGTGAAGCATGATTAGTACCCACTTGTTCACGTGAAAGAGTAAAACTAGTACTTGCATGATTTGATTCTGTGACAAAATTATAACTAGCTGCATCAATCACCATCCTTTCGTATGGATTCAATTGCTCATAATAGCCACATTCTTCCCTAACTGAAAATTGGTCACTTCTTCCATATCCTTCATCAGATATAAATGGTTCGCCATGGGAAGTTCAATTATAATAGTTCGGAGTAAACCCAAATCTAATAAGGTGTTCTCTAACTTGATCACACACAAGAAATTTACCATTACCGCACTTTTTACACGGACACCTTAACTTATTTCCATCCATAAACTCATATTTACTACTAGCAAAGTCTAAAAATAGTTCCAACCCTGTATGAAACTCATCTGTCAATCCTTGATGTCCAGATAAGTTCTTATTATACATCCAAGCCCTTTCTTTTTGCATTGTTTCTGTATTAAAATAAAAAATTCTGGTAAAATATCTAAAATATCATATCTATTGTTCTTAATTAAAACTATAAAATTTTGGAAATTGTAATTTTTGTTATTCACGCAACAATTAATATGAAATTGCAAAAATAGAAAAAATTACAATGTAAAGAAGACTTACCCAAATATTTGACTGAAATATTGGTAGGACAAAGTGATCAATTTGATGAAAATTGTAACGTCCACTTGAATTGCGAGACCTTCAATTAGGCACAAACCCAAAAAAGAATAATCACTTAAGAATTATTTTTTAATAATTTTTAATGTACGATGGAAACGGAATTCATCCTTGGCAAATTTGCGATGAATAAATGAAAATTTTGTTGCAAATTTGCGACGGAATGAGGTATCCGTCGCAAAACGGCGTGGCCGTTCGGCTTGTCCGAAGGCTGGCGAGGTGTCGCCGGTCGCTGGTCGTTAAACCGGTGATGCAGATACGAAAAAAAACAAACATAAACATATATTAAAAAAAATTACAATGCAACGACGAATAGTAACGAAGCTAGCTATGATACTTACCGGTACAAAAGCTTCACCGAGATTAATATGTGCGTGTGCGGATTTCGCTGATTTCAGACATATGAAAGAGGGAGAAAAATGAGAGAGAGCGAGAGAGAGCGAGAGAGAGAGATAGTGATTGCATGTCACGGGTTGATAAAGCACGAATTTGCGACGGACGGTGGTTTTCGTCGCAAATTTGCGACAGACTTACTTTGGCGTCGCAAATTTGCGACGGTTTTATTTTCCGTAGGAAATTTGCGACGAAATTTTTTCCGTCGCAAATTTGCGACGGATTATATTTTCTGTCGCAAATTTGCTACGGAATTTGCGACGTATTATGTTTTCCGTCGCAAATTTGCGACGGAAAATAGAATACGTCGCAAATTCCGTCGCAAATTTGCGACGGAAATAATTTCGTCGCAAATTTCCGTCGCAAATTTCGTGTTTTTTTGTAGTGAAGTACATGGTCAAAACATTACGTTGTAATGGCTCTAATGGACACAATGGAATTATTTTATTGTGAAAATGCTTTATTTTTTTTGGCATTATTATTGTTCAAATTATGGGCGATGGATGCACTTATTTGAGGGTCGAGAGTAAATTCTGGGTGAAGTTCAAAAGAAATATGCCCATGTTACTGCCATTTTCACAAATTTGTGGTCTAATCGTGAAATGGCATTTTCACAAAAGGATAATGCCATAACCTAAACATTTCTATCATTTGCACGTCCAAACTTTTTCTTCTATAAGGGACCCATCTGATCTATGTGCACCCTATCATCGCAACTGCATTGCAATCAAGCGCTTAAAATCAAACAATCGCCTTTAGATTTGTGAAACTAGTGCGCGTTCGGATCTGCATCACTTGTTTCAGCAGATCTGTCATTCTTCGATATAATATGTCGGTAGCATTTTCTTCTCTTCCAACCAAATTTTCCTTCCTCATTATGCCCAACAAAGGCATTGACCAAAAGCAATTGGAACTTCGGAACATAAGAGGAATTCTATTCCTATGTAGTTCGTAACACTAAATAACATCATTCACCCCTGAAAAATAATTGGGGGGAGAACCATAACTGACATGATTAGCCGGAAAGTTTTGTTGCAGCAAACTCTGGGTTTGCGATTATCAACTTTGCTCAAAAGAGGAAAACTATTTCGTAATACAAAAGACCGGGGACAGGATTGCATCCAAAACTATTGCACAAAAAGAATCAAAACAGAAATGTAGGAATAAAAAAGAATTGTGCTTTAAAGGACTGAGCCGCTCGACAACATCGGGCTCATACGGTTTTAATAACAACTCTCTGCAAGGCACAACAGCCCCAAGCTTGATGCGATCATACATTGTGGAGACTAAGAATGGCAGTAATTGCTATTTTAGCACAGATCCGTACTTCTGCAGGGAAAATAAACAATTGCTCTTCAGCAAGCCTTACCGGTGAGAGGGAGAAGTCGTTGCCGGGCTGGCCACCGCGGGGGATTTGAGAGTATCATATTAGATGACAAAGCCATCACAAGTTCAGAAACCGTTTGGAAAAAAGAAAACCATCGTAACAATGGACAGGAAGGCTTGCCAACAACATCTGCAGCTTTCAGCAAATGGTGATTTCCTGAAGCTAATGAAGAAATACCCACCAATCGTCCAGAGATTTCACGAAGTGCTTCTGCCCCAACGAGATGTTGAATATGCCGCCATACTGACATTGTAGCCCATATTTCTGAAGTACTCGGCTATTATAATACCTAGCAATCCATACAAATAAAAGTCAAGAACCATTCAAATGTAGTCTTTAGCAAGAACTTGAATTAGTCTTAAGAATCGACAAGAAAAGAAATGACAAAAAAAGGAGACAATCGTGCGCCCAAAACAGGATCAATTTTTTCTTTATGGAGACCATGTTAAGTTTGTCCTCCATAATTGAAAAATGACATCTTAACAAACTACAAGCAAAGAACAATCTCCAAATATTCAGATGAACTATCAATTCTAAACTTTGGGTGCAAAGCATAGCCAACCTATTTAGAAAACTTTGCTTCTGCAATAACCAAATCAAGCTAACCATGAAAGCTAATAAACACAATTACCTGTATATATTGATGTCTCACGAGTAGCCACGGGCATATTAGAAGTGTTTGCCACAAGAGTTGTATGCTTCATAACTGACTCTTCATGACCATCAGGTAATGTCATTGTCAATTGTGGAAAATCCATAAGGACCTGCATCATGAGGATTTTACAGACTCACGATCTTTCACATGCTCACAAAAATTCTTCTTTTATTTGATGGGACGATATCCACCTTAGCCATTTCGTTTCCACGTTCCCCACAGCCAACATAAACTACAGCTTCAGAGTTAGGGTACTGCAAACGAGTTAAAAGTATAAAAAGTCAATAAGTAATAGCATCTGCAATACAATGAACCTACAGATATAATTTCAATGAAGATTACCTCGGAAATAGCTTGACTGATAACAGCTTTGCCACAACCAAATGGCCCAGGAATAGCACAAGTTCCCCTAAGAACGGAAGGGAAAAGTGCATCAAGTACACACTGTCATGTGACAAAAATGTCGTGAATGAAAATATACCAGGGGAAAAAAGACATCACGATCTAAAATTAAACTTTCAATCTGTTACCTGATCGGCAAGCAAATGGGTATCCACAGCAAGCTTTGATGCAATTGGCCTTGGTGTACATACATGCCAAGTCTGAAAAAGACTAAATACCAAAATTTCTCAGTAGATTTTCAGATTTACAAACTTATAACTTTAGTTGCTTTCTCACACGTTGGAACTCCAGCTCCAGAAAAAAGTGTCCTGCAATTACATATAAATTAACAAAATAGATCCATAGTTGAGTACTGTCCAAATGGAGATGGAGATTTCATACGTCATTTCTTCTTAAAATCTGGATTGTCTATTTCCTTGAGTCAAGATAAAACTAAGAAGACAGCTAACTAGCCATCTAATACCATGAGTAGAGATTAAGACATTTACAGTTTGCACATTCTTAGTGCAGCTGTTATCATACAAAATAAAAAAAGAAAGAGAAGTCTCTCTTCAATTAGCCAAGGAAATGTTTCAAACGTTCAGAGTTAACAGCAAGGACGAATTATCCAAATTTCTACAATGAAGTGACAATTTTATCAATTCAATCATGCATTTTCCTTGATACAATGCAATTTTTTTCATTTATACATTTTCCCCTATGAGTTTGATTCCCTCCAGGGTGGGAGAAGACTTCCATTGAAAGTGAAGTTCCTTCACAAACGGTGTGCGCACAATTTCTTAAGTTATCTCATTCGAGCAAAAAAACCAAGTGCGCATGCATGCAATGCAACACAAGAAAATATCACAATAACAACTCCGGTAACGTTAATAATTTAGATGACCCCTATTACCAACCCGAGGGTAACTGTTTCAAATTTCAAGGTCAAGGTCTTTTACCTCTTCTTGACGAGAAGTGGCGGGAATCGAAGTTGAGCTCATCCACATCGACCTATAAATTCGAGCCTATACAGAAGAGAGAGAGAGAGAGAGAGAGAGAGAGAGAGAATTATGTGTTACTTCGGCCAATTGGTATGTGTTCCTTCAGAATCGTTCAACTCATTCACCCTAGGATATTGAAAAGAGTTTGATGACCCCTGCATGAAGGAATAACCGATTTATTTACATTTTACTAAACAAATGCCAAGATAAATGTCTCAAATAATCTTATGAGTAAAAAAAGTAAGTTGTACCCGACTCAAAATGGTTCCATAAGATCTATTATAATACTCCAACATCTATGCAAAAGAAACCATTAACGATAAATATTACAATGGTAACAATAAGATGAAATAACACTAGAATCTAAAATGATTTCATAATAGTCACCTGACTAGTGAATGGGGAAATTTCATTCATAATACCTGGAGGCATGATATATGGTGATTGCATCTACATAAAATAAATTTGTCACTATTAATTTGCTTTCCTAAATTATTCTCATTCATGTATATGATAAATTCAGCTATTAAATACCTGACTATAGAATGGGCAAAATCCACTTGTAATCGTATGATGTATGGTGGTTGTTGCATCCATATAATTTTTTTTCCAACTTAGTAAAATGTAAAAACAAATGGAAGACTAAGAGCAACATACCTAATTATGAAAATTTAGATTTACTGAAAGACCACCAGTATTGCTGGGATAAAAGGGACTTTGAAACTGATTTGAATTATTTGAATAATCTGGGAAATAAGCTTCATCGTGTGTTGCTTGAAAAACCAACTCTACATTATAAAGTAATAAATATGTTAATTGGCATCATGTAAAATAAGCAATAAATTTAACTAATTATATTAAGTAGAATAATATGCCACCCACCTCGACTTTCTATTCACGTTGGAGGTGTTCCTTTCTTAGATTTTTTCTTCTTTTTCTCACTTGAGCTTTTAAGCCTCCCATAGCTTTTCTTCGAAGGGGGTCCAATACCGAAATCTCGCACAAAGAAACCTCATTATCATCACATCACTAGCATTATCAGTTACAACTATACTTGATTTGTATGATAAAAGTTTAGCCTCTGTTTTTTCCATGCTCTTCATCATTGTTCTTATAGATTTGCATCTTTGGCTCCCAGACTCATCAGTTCAAAGGATTGATGTATTAACGTGGAAAATTAATTAAATTTAGATGAACTCGGTGACATTTCATGAGATTCATCATTCACAATCCCTTGTTTGGCACCCTTAGTCTATCTTTTCAAAATATAGGGAGCTGCAATATTTGTAACCGATGATTTTTTTCTCAACACTTTTAAGACATGGGGACATAACCACCCTTTTAATTCAAATAATTTGCATTCATAAGAAATTGAAGCGTCCGTAGGGTCAAATTTGACAACATATTCACTCATCTTAAACTTGAGAGTAAATAAATAAATTGATCCATCAAATATTCCACTTGAAAAACGTTGAGAGACACTTTGCATGAATTCCTCATTAAACCATCTAAAAATGGTACGAGTATACACTGAAGCAGCATGTGACAAGATGTCATATCCAAAATCGCCAATTTGGGATTCCCTCGACAATTGTAATCATCTTGAGTTTTAATTTTTCTCACGTGCTTCACTTGTTTTTCATAGTGGTAGACAAACTCTACAAGAGTCAATGTCTTTGTCAACATACGTTGGAAGACATTATTGGTGCTCTCACTCCTTTGGCTGGATCTTATACCACATATAAAAATGTCACGACCAAAAGCTGAACTCCATTTGTGTCTAATGTCGTATAATTTTCGAAGCCAATTGTTATTCGCAGTACCCCACTCCTTTTTCATTTCCCTTCAAGTATATTCAAATTCTTCCTCAGATGTACATCTATACATAAGTGCTAAGAAATATGTATCTTTAAAAATCGGCTTATGGTAAAGATGTGGAATGTTTTGGTTGTCATTTTTCCTGATGTGCCTAGTGCATAAACGATGTTGTGTATTCAAAAACACCATTATAATACTTTTTCCATGGCTTGGTCTTGATTGGTGAACATGATTTTCGGAGCCTTATTTCTCGTAGACTTCAAAAAAGCCTCAAATAACCAAATAAATGATTTTGTAGTCTCGTCCAACAAAAATGCACAGCCAAACAAAATATTCTTCCAATGGTGATTAATCCCAACAAATTGTGCACATATCATGTTATATTTGTTGGTATGATACGTGGTATCGGACACTAGCATATCACCAAAACAGTTATAATCAAATTTTAACATGCTATCTCGCCAAAATAAATTTGTCATTCTACTATCTTTATCTACCTGTACATCATATGAAAACATTGGATTTTTTATTTGCATGAAATGAAAATGATTTAGAACATTTTGACCATCTTCTCCACTTATATCATCAGATCTTTTCGTCCGTAAATAATTTTGATAATCATGCAAGTTAAAACCCAAGTTTTTGCTTTCTCCAGCTTCATTTGCTAAAAACTTATATGCCGTAGTCCTTACAATGCCGATTTTACTCATATCAACTAAAACAGCCTTGCAAGTGTCAGACATGATTTTTACACATATAATCAAATGCTTTTGATCATCCGGAATAAATGCATGATTATGTTCAGAAATATACTTTATGACTTCATAGATACCATTGTTAACCTTAAATTTGATACAAGCAAGACATCTATATCTAACTTCATATCTCTCAAATTTCTTTTCTTGATCAGATGAGCTAACAAAATGCCCCTCACAATTGTACATAAAAGTCCGTCGGGTTAATCCTCCTTTTTCATTTCTAAACATATTACTATTTCTCACCCCAAATCCTTGGCCGATTGCAAAGGCTACATACTTATGGTATGCTTCAAGTTCATTTGAAAAAAATCATTCCTACTGCAAACTCATAATATTTTTCCATATCACACATTACATGTGCAAGATAGGAAGTTTTATGTTGCAACTAAAAGAACAAAAAGTTATCAACGTAGTGGTTTAAGCAAAATATATTTCACATAGTATGAGCAAGGAATTACCTCTAATTTAGCCATCTGATAAATTTGCACCCAAATTGATACCAAATTGGGATTAAATTGACAACAAAATAGTCCCGACCAGCAAGCTTGAAAGATAATTCCAGTAGGTTTTATTTCAGTAATGACCCTACTTGACGAGAAATAGATTATCAATTGTTACGAATGTCCATACTTATGTATATACTCACAAAACTATAATGTGGAGTTCATTATCAAAAAAGACATCCAAAACTATAATGTAGAAACTATGCGCACACGATACATATATGCAACACAGCTTAGCTTATTTTTTAAAAAATGGACGTTGTCATCCGTGGAAAATTTTTACACATGGGCAAACCACTGCCATATATGGAAAGTTGGAAATGACAATATCTTAAAAAATTTCCATCATGATAAAATGAGCATGAAGTGTAATATCGATTTGCAGGTGACATCGATTTAAGGCAAGGAGCTGAAATGTGATGCAATACCATTCATTCTAATGAGCTTAAACACTCAACAACGAGTTACGCTTCATGCGATGCAGCACACCATTCATTCTGATGCCATAAGATAAAGAAGAGCACACAATTCATGCTGATGTGTCGAGTTATGCTAGCACTATCCTGTCCATTCGGTCTAGTAATGTTAGAACCTCAAACACTGAACTTAGGCATTTCTTTGAACACAGGGTGAGTAGCAAGCTAAGGAGCAAATATCAACCCATTCGGATATCGAGCTCACGCTAAGAAATCAACAAGCAGTAACAAAATCAGGTCTGGCATAATAAAGAAATCAAATGGAGTAAATATGTATCTCTCTCTCGAGGCTATGGCGGAGGCAAGGGCGTGTGGCAACGTGCTTCGTCGATGGCAGTGAGAACAGTAGGGCGTTGAGGTGGAGGGTAGGGCAGAGGCTAGGGTAAGGTGTTGGCGCAGAGGCAACAGGCCTCGCTCGTTAGAGGCGGCAGACCTTGCTCGTGGGAGGCGATGAAAGTTGCTCGTGGGAGGCGGCGAACCTGGCTTGTCGGAGGCGGCGTCGGCGTCGACGTCGGCGTTGGCTAGGGCGGAGGCGATGCCTACAGAGCAAGTCGAGGCGGAGGTAGAGGGCGTCAACGCCTTGGGCAGCGGCTAGGGCGTCGGAGTTGGGCTTCGTTGTTGGCATTGGGCTTTGTCATCGGCGTCAACGCCTAGGGTAGCAGGTAGGGTGTTGGGCGATGGCGTCGGTGTCGGAGGCTAAGGCGGGGGCTAGGGCAAGGCGTCGGCACAAAGGCGACGGACCCTTGCTCGTCGGAGGCTGCGGACCTCGCTCGTGGGCAGTGGCGGACCTCGCTCGTTGGAGGTGGAGTCGGCGTCGGCGACAGAGTGCAGAGAGAGAAACGCATATCTGGAAATTGGGTCGGGAGCGCAAAGGAGAGAGAAGCGTGAAGGAGAGAGAGAGAGAGAGAGAGAGAGAGAGGGCCCTTGCTTTTTTTCATAAATTCTAAGTTGTCTCGTGGAGCCTGACACAATGGGGCCCTCTCATGACATGTGTCGCGAACTTAGCAACTTCGATTATTCCACACTGGAATCACAGAGGTACGCAATATTTTCTCATTTAAGTACACATACCGAGACAGACGGTGAGACGAGATTGATAAAGAAGTGATGGTGGCTAGCGGCCACCACCTAGGCTATCTTAAGTGAGGGACAAGCAACTTTGCAAAAACTGGTCGTAAGGGGGTGTTTGGTTGGGCTTTATGAAGGAGCTTTCAACCTCTAAAGCCCTTTGGAGAAAATATGAAGTGTTTGATAAATTATTTTTGGGACTCTTTGGCCAAATGTTAGCCTTCTCAAGGCACCTTGGGGGGTGTCTTGAGCTTTCAGCATTCTCGGAATGTTAATACCCAATTAATGAAAATATGTTAATTGCTTTTTTTGCCCTTAAAATTTGTCTAAAAATCCACTTTTGCCCCTCGTGTGTACTGTTCACCTTTTTTTTTTTTTTTTTTTTTTCGTAAGGTGGCCGGCGAGGCGGCCGTCGACCGAGGCCAGGCAACCATCGACAAGGGTCGCGGGACCCAAGCGGTGCCTGGGTCCCGCGACCCAGGCGCTGCTTGGGTCCCGTGACCCTCGCCGAGGGTCGCCCGGCCTCGGGCGACGGCCGCCGGCCCCAGATCTGGCCCGTCGGCGGTTGTTGACCTCAGGCGATGGCCGCTGGCGCCAGATCTGGCTCGCCGGCGGCCAGTCGGCGCCGGCTCCAGCGAAGGGCAAATTGGATTTTTTATTCCCATAGTCCATTTGCTAAAAAAATTCACTAAACACTCTATTTTGGCCAAAGTAGCTTTGCAAAATATTTTTACCAAACATCATTTGCATTTCCCTAATGGGTTTTTACCCAAAGGTATTTGCATTCCCCCAAGTGGCATTTTCAAAGTTGAAGCAAATAGGCCCTAATACCCTTAGAAACTCCCAATTTAAGTTCTAGTCTCAATTCAAGCATAAACCTTTTTTTTTTTGGTAAAGTAGCATAAACCTTTTTTGTCTCATAAAAAACCTATAATTTTAACTCTAATCTCAATTCTACTCTAAACTTTTTTTTGTCTCATGTAATATTACCGACTTTTACTCAAGTCTAAAACATGGCCCCATTAACCCTTTGTCCAAAATTGCCCTTAGTGATTTTACGTGGTATGTTCATGTCATTATTCTAGTTTTCCCCCAATTTTAGATCCAATGAGACTTCTTTTGGAAATGAGTTTTCATATTAGTCCAAACAACATCTTATCATATATGAAATTTGGGTAAAAATTAGAGCAGTTAGGTTTGACTTTCTTCAATTACTCTTACTCTTAAGAGAGTCTTCTTTCCATCTTTCTTGGGATCTTTAAATTTGCATTCAATCTTCAATCTTTCATGCTAGAGAATGTTCCATTTCTCGTGATTTGAGAGCTTGCGCTCGAGACACTTGACTCGGGATTCTCCAATAGCTTATGCTTAAAAGTTTCCATCTCTCAGTTTGTCAACAAGAAATTTTGGATGGAGGGGGACTCGAGTAAAAGTTGGTGGGTTTTTTATGATACTGAAAAATTTTTAGAGTAAAATTGGGACTGGACGGTAGAATTAGGACATGACTTAAAGTTAGGGTTTTGCATGGGACAAACAAAAGTTTAAGGTAGAATTTGGACTAGACCTAAAGTTAGGGATTTTTTATGAGTTAATTTTTTTTTGAATAGAATTAGGACTAAACATAAAGTTATGATTTTTTTAGAGTATTAGGCATTCAAGCTATGGCTATCGGCCCCAAGCGAGTGCGTTATTGCTTGCCTGGGTCAATGGTCTTTTTCTTTTTAAATTTCAAACCTTTTCTATTTTTCTTTTTATAATATACTCATTAAAAATAATCCAAAAGAACTGTAAGATGCTACATCAATGCCCTGTCATCGTTTAACGATCACTTGACGGCCCCGCCATACTCATTAGAATTCCCGTGAAATGAAATGGTAAACTTTAATATTTCCATGAAATCTAATCCCTACATTGCTATAATTCCTATATTAAAGTTCGTCTCCTAAATAAGATTGGACAACTGGTAACTTAACCGCGAAGGAAGCGATCCTCACATGAAAATGAAAGAATCTAGGGTAATGAATGATCATGTTCTTAGACGTTGAGACTTGACAAACTCGTCATGGCAGCTCATCAAATAATTCACTTTATCTTTGTAGAATCTTGATCTCTGTCTTCTATCACCCCTGTTCTCATTTCTACATGGAAGAAATGAAATCACAGACCCTATCCGTTGTCAATTTAATGCCGCCGATGGCTCCGCCCAACAACCTATGAGCGCTACCGAGCGCATGCTGGCATAAAACCAACCACGGAACGCAAGTCATCTACGATATAAGTACACACATCGAGACAGAGGGTGAGACAAAAGATTGGGAGAGAAGTGATGGTGGCTAGCGACCATCGCCAAGGTCGATTGAAGCAGGGGGGGAAGCAGCCTTGCGAGAGTAAACCCGGCTACCCCCAAAATATGGATGTCGGTCCCCAGCAATTGCGTCATTGCTTGCAAGGGTCGATGGTCTTTTCTTCTTCTTTTTTTAATTTCAAATTTTTCTATTTTCTATACTCGTTAAGAAAAGGATAAGCGCACCGGAAGTTTTAAAACTTGTCATGATGATGCAAATAAATCCTAAAACTTGCAAAAGTACAATCAAGTCCTAATACTTGTTCAATTGATGCAATCGAGTCCTTCCGTTAACTCTATCCAATCTGGTTAGAAAATGCCGATGTCACCTTTTTAAAATATTTTCTCTCTCGTATGTAGCATCAAGATTGGCTAAAGCGCTAAAACGACGTCGTTTTGAACACAATCTCAATTTTAAACTAAATTTAGTTAAATTAGATTAGAAAATAAGAAAGCTAATTAAAAAAAAAGAAAACAAAAATACGATATTGTTTTAGTGCTTTAGTTAACCTTAACAACATGAAGAACGCCATGTACGAGAGCGAAGATAATAAAAAAATTCACGTTAGCATTTTTCATTAGTCAAATTGGACGGAGTTAACGGAAGGACTTGATTGCACTAATTTGACGCGTTTTAGAATTTGATTGTATTTTTTGGAAGTTTCAATACTTCATCGCACTTTTGTGATAACTTTCAGGACTTCTATTACACTTATCTCTTAAAAAAATCAAAAGCAACATAAGTGGCTACATCAACGCCATGGCACCATTAATGATCACTTGACGGCCACGCCATACTCAATAAAATTCCCATGATGAAGTCTCCACCCTACATTGCTATAAATCCGCTATTAAAGTGTGCCTCCTAAATAAGAATGGACAACAAAGTTATATTGAAGGAATTGAATTTACTAGGGACGTAACCACGAAAGAAGCGATCCTTATATGAAAATGAAAGAATCTAGGGTAATCAATGATCCACATGCTTGGACGTTAAGACCTTTTTTTTGTCAAAAGAAAATTTCATTAATTTGCCTTAATCAAACATGAGAGGAACATAAACATATAAAGCTTCTAAATAAAGCAAATCCCAAAAGAGTTGCAAATCAAAACAAAACCTTGAAAACAAAAGAGTACAGCTTGTAGTTATAAGTACGCTCTTATCTCAAAAGACCAAATTTGTCACAGCAGAAAAAAGTAACGATCATCGAAACCGAAACCATCAATGATGGACGCACGTTGAGATCTTCTCCTCTAGAAACTAGGGCTTGTAGTGCGCGCCTAGGTTCGGCATCCTCAATACCATCGGCTTACGGAGATGACAATGACAATGACAACAACATATTGAACCGCTACAGATCGAATGCCTTTAAGAAACTCCCTTATTTAGATTTAGATCGTAGAGAAAAGCTCTCGGATATAGATTTACGCTTAAATCAAAAGATGAGAGCTGCCTTTGCGGAAAAGTCATAGAACCACGTTTGGGGCATCTTGCTGGCTGGACCGGCGACGACGTTCTCACAAAAATTTCAATTGCAAGCAGATTTATTCACCATGATAAGTGAATAAAAGCAACAACAATAAGCAAGAGAAGACGCCAAACAAGACAAAAAAAAAAGGACTCACGGATTAGATCGGCAGGAGAAAAAAAAGGAAATCAAGGCCTAGAAAAGAAAAAGGTCGAGCAAAGCAGGCCCTCAGCTTCAGAAATTGAAACCGAGAGCTTACGGCGAAGTTTCTTTCAGGGAGGTTTTTTTTAGGAGAGAGAGGGCTGCCGACAGAGAGATTTACGTGACTAATGTTAGCGATATTTGACAAGCTTGTTATCATAGCTCATCACATAGATCACTCTTTCTTTGTGTAATCTTGATTTGTCTTCAATCACCTCGTGCTGACTTCTACACAAAAGAATTGAAATTGCAAACCCTATCTGCTGTCAATATGGTGTCGCCGATGGCTCCAGCCACCTGCGAGCGCATCGGGTGCTTTCCCGGCATAACATCGACCTCGAAACGCCTGCGCCTCCAATCTTAAAAAGCACAAACGCCGAGATAACAGGTGGGATTAAGAGATTGAGAGAGAAGTGATGGCGGCTATCGACCAGCACCTACAGGTCGATTTTAGCGGGGCCAAGCAAAACGTTTGCAAGCGTGAACCTGACTACCCACCAAAGCGCGGCTGTTGGCCCTCCCGGCAAGTGGGTCACATTGCTTGCATGGGTCAATGGTCCCTTTCTTTTTTCTTTAGTTTCGAACTTTTTGTATTTCCTTTTTTTAATTAAATAGTGCACTTATTAAAAGAAATTCAAAAGCAAAGTAAAATGCTACATCAACGCCCCGTCACCATTTAACGATCACCTAACGGCCACGCTATACTCATTAAAATTCCCATGAAATGAAATGGTAAAACTTTAATCGTTACCATGAAGTCTCGACCCTACACTACTATGATTCTTATGTTAGAGCCCGTCTCTTAAATAAGATTGGACAACGGGGCTATATTGAACGAATTAAACTTATTGGCGACGTAACCGACATGAAAATGACATTTTGGGATAATCAATAAACCCCCATGCACGGACGTTGAGGCTTGACACGCTCGTCATCGTAACTCATTAAGCAGATCGATTTACTGGCGATCTACTTTATTAAAGCTCGTCTCATGATTAAGATCGGACAGTAGGGCCATATCAAAGGAATTAAATTTACCGGCGACGTAACCAGCACGAAAATGAAAGGATCTGGGATCCCCCATGCACGGACGTCGAGACTCGACGAGCTCGTGATCGCGCGGCTCGTCAAGTATAGACCGCTTTTCCATCGCGGGATCTCGACCTCCATCTTTGATCGCCCCCCGGTGCTGCTCGTTTCCACGCGGGAGGAGAGGCGGAAATCCCAAAACCCTGTCCGCTGTCAATTACGGTCTCGACCCTCTACTACTTCGATAACGTCTCGAATAAAGAAATGGATTGCAGGCTATAGAGCTCGGAACATGCGGAACCTAAACTCGGCGAAAAAACCATGGTATCTTCCCACGAAGACGAAACGACCCTAGTAGTATTCAACGAGCCAAAAACACCGAGCTCCCGATAGGGGGAGGAGGATCTTGGCGAGCCCGTCCCCGCCAGCCCATGATCGGCCGGGACCGATGATTTGACTCGACACTCGAGTGCTTTTTCTCCCCATCCCCCTCTCTCTCTCCCTCTCTCTCCACTGTTATAAAAACGGCACTCGCTTGCTGTGCCCAGGGGACGACGCGAAACGAGAGAGAAATCACAAACCCTACCCCGCGCGGCCAGCCACGCTCGTTTGCCCCTTCGAAGACGACCTCGACCTCGACCTCGACCTCGAGCTCTCCTTCCGCTCTCCCCTCTCGCTCGCCTCCCTCCCCGAAATTCGTCGCGCGGCTTCGGAGCTCAAGCCCGCGGCCTCGGGCTCGTTCCTTCGCGCGTCATTTGGTCCCTGGGTTCTCGTCTCTCCTCCGAAAGTCTCGAATTTTTCCCCGGGTGCTTTTTCGACTCCTCCGATGTGTAATTAGGGTCGTGGTCTTCTCAATTGGGGTCTGCGTATGCCTGTAGGAATAGGGGTTTTCCGATTGTAAGATCCCAGTTGTTGGTGTCGGATTGGGTGTAGACTAGGGGTGGAAAGATCGAGTTTTGTTTCGTTGATTCGTGCTGTGTTCAAGAGGGATGGGTTTTGATTAGGGTTTTGAGATGGATGGTATGCGTAGGCCGTTCGATAGATCCAGGGAATTGGTCCCCAAGAAGCCCCGGTTGACGGAGGAGCTGGGCGCGCGGCCCTTTGCGCTGAGGCCCGGGGCGCCGGTCGCGAATCCGCCGCAGCCCAGGTTCAAATTGGCCGATAGAGAAGCGGAGGGCAATGATCCGAGCAGCGAAGCTTACCAGCCGCAGCCCCTGCCGCAGCACCAGCAGCACCAGGAGCTCGTGGAGCAGTACAGGACCGCGCTTGCGGAGCTCACTTTCAATTCGAAACCCATAATCACTAACCTGACGATCATAGCCGGGGAGAATTTGCATGCCGCCAAGGCGATCGCGGGCACCGTTTGCACGAACATTCTCGAGGTGAAAATCCAGTCTTACGATCAGTATGTGGCTGTTTGTTCCATTGATCTTTTCCTTTTTCTTTTATTTTTGCTCGAATTTGTACCAGGAAAGCCTACAAATAGTAAAAGCGGTCTCTTTTTGGCTTGTATTAGAAAAAAAGGATAAGTGAAACATGAAAATTCTTTGGAGTTTCTCCTTTTTCCTTTTCCCATCTTTCTCTGTGCGGAGTGGATGCTCTAACTTGCCAGCCTTATACGGCTTTACTCTACACATTGGACTCAATAAAAATGCCGCCTTTACCAGTTATTTCAGTGTCCCTTGACGAACGCAGTGCTCTGACATGTATCATATGGAATTCCTTAGCCCAGTGATTTGCATCATGTTCCTTTCTCCCGCAGTATTCGAGGAAAGAGAAAATCAATTACCAAGTTTGTGACTTGTTATTGGAATTGTTGTTTAGTCTTTCATACGATACTAGAGACTAAACTAAGCTAGTCTTCCCCATAATCAGTTATTGTTAGTACCTTTTTCTAGTGAGATGGGTGAAGCTTCATCACGAATTTTGAGTCAGTTTTACTGAAATTTGGTTCAGACTTTGTGACGAGTTCGACTACCACTATATGTTTGTAATACCAGCCCGATATATTGATTTGTTTCCTCATTTCTACTACTGCGGTTGAGCTTTGGTCTGTTATGGATTCACTTTGTTTCTGGTCTGTTATGGATTCACTTTGTTTCCGTGTCGAGCACCTTGCCTCTCTGAGAATGGTAGAAATGTGAGGTACCACTGTAAGGCAAAACCATGCCATGGCTGAGTGATATGTTTATTATTAGTTACAAATCTTTATGGTTAACTACTATTTGGGTTGTGGTTTGATGTTTCATCAACCTGTCCATGGAAAGCTAAAGAAAGATGAATAATGGTCAACTCTGCATGTGGCATTTAGATGTACTTAATCTCTCCTGAACCTCTCTCCCTCGCTCACCAAAAGAAAAAAAGAAGAAGAAAGAAAGAAGGAACAGGCTTCTTCCGTCTTTCAGGGGAAATATGGCAAAAGAAGCGAAGTGTGATCAACTTCCATCTTTCAAGGGAGATGTGGCCCAAAATGGGCTCTTCAATGCTCGACTTGGGAGAGCTGATAAATGGTTTGAGTTTCCTGGTGTCTTAACATTATACTTTGGGTTGCGGACACATGTTATCAAGCAGCAACTGGGGTTTCACTTGAAGTTAGGAAAATCGTCGTTTGAAGTACTCTGTTAACATATTGTCTTGAATTAGTAGCTAAGTTTGTTTTACAGTCTTCTATACGGACAGAAGATTGGAAAATCTCTTTTTATTTCCTTAAGATTTCTAGTGCTAGTCAACAAGATGTCATTCAGCAGTATGCATAAGAATTTTTGGATTCTGTAACAACTCTATTTTTATGCCTATGAAGGTTGTGTGTACTGACAATTATATGGTCTCTTACTTGACTGTCTTCATTTGTCAAGATGATGTAGAGGACTACAGCTTAGATATTGCGTAGTCCTTTTTCATTTTCTTTTTGGGATTGCTTTTAACTTTTAGGCTCTATACACCATTAAGGGAAATTGGACCTGCAGCTTTCCATATATCAAAAAGAAGGAAAATTGTTCTGGCGCATTATATCTGATCGTGCTAATAATTTGCAGGTTCCGAGTGACCAAAAGCTTCCATCACTTTATCTTTTAGACAGCATTGTAAAGAATATTGGTAGGGACTACATCAGGTACTTTGCTGCTAGACTACCCGAGGTAAGAATCTTTCTGTTGTAGTCTTTATTTACAATTATGCTTTATTCATGAGTAGGCATATGATTTTAGTTGCATATTTGAATGGTTATTACTTTTTGGTTTTTAAGTAAGAAATTGAAATAATTGATTAGTATCTGATGGATTGACTTTCCGTTTACTTGCACCTTGCTGCTTTCATCGTTATTGACTGTCTGCTTGTTTCACATAGTTTTAGTTGTCACTCCATTCGATCCTATGTGCATATTAGGTTTTCTGCAAGGCATATAGGCAAGTTGATTCTTCAGTCCATTCAGCCATGAGACACCTTTTCGGAACCTGGAAAGGAGTCTTTCATCCTCAGACTCTTCAATACATCGAAAGACAACTTGGCTTTGGCTCTATGGGTAATGGTTCGTTGCCATCTACGACATCTAGGTCTGATTCACAGTCTCAACGCCCAGCACATAGTATTCATGTTAACCCCAAATATCTGGAGAGGCAGCGGCTTCAGCAGTCAAGCGGAGTAAGTGCAGTAGCAGTTTAAATAAAGAAATGGACTTTAGATTGAACATTCTTTATTTTTGCTTTCTTTTACAATGATCATGGAAATAAAGGGGATAGCTTTTTATGGTCAGTGAAGGATGATGCTAGTTCTGATGTATTTATGTACTTGAAGAGAATTTCCGCTTATTTTTTGTTTTCCTTTTTCGATTAAGGCAAAGGTAAATGATGTAGCTGGTGCTTTGGTAAGCTCATCTGAGGATTTAGAGAGGCTGGATGGAGCACCTAGTGTTAGTGGTGGACATACATGGGAGGATCCTCCAGTGAAAACGCAAGTAAGTCTAATATCTCTGACAATGCTGTTTTAGTTTGGAAAAATGAACTTTTATGCTTTTCCCCCCGTTTGGTTGGTGTCTTGATACATAAAGTTTTCTCTAGAGCATTCAGCGTTTGCATAGAGATCCTCTTGGTGAAGCAGTTCAAGACAAGAACATAGGTGTAGCTTATGGAAATTATGACTATAGTTCTGATACGGCGAGAAGTTCAGCACTAGGAGCCGGAAGAATTGCTGGTAAGATTAGTGAGCAGGGACTCAGCAAGCCTTGGTATGGAACTGGAGGTAGTGTTACCCAATCACCATCCAGCCAAAGAAATGGATTTAGTGGGAAGCATGGGTTTTCGAGTTACCAGCCCTCTAAATCTGCTAGCGTTGATTCTCATCTTCAGCCAACACATGGCATCACAAATATAAGTGGTGGGATCTCTAGTAGCTGGAAGAACTCTGAGGAAGAAGAGTTCATGTGGGATTCTGTGGACCCTAGATCTATGGAGCGCGATGTAACCAACATCCCTAGTATCTCAAGAAAAGATCGTTGGACTCTCGATGGTCCGGAAGAAATGGTAAGCTCTTGGATGTGGATACTTTTTTGAATTTCAATTTCTTGTGCTCAAACTGCTATTTCATGTGATTGATTTTCCCCATATGCATCTTGATCACAGCCTACTGGTAAGTATGGGTGAAGTAAGAAGCATGAAACTTCATTATTTTATGAAGAAATCTCGCTTTTTGCTCAAATTGCTGTCAGTTTGTGATCAAAAGAAAAGTCGGTATTGGTTATTACTAATACGTAGGAATTGGAAAGAAGTCTCTTATAGTTTTCTGAAGTACGTACTGTTGAGGATCAAAAGTTAGTACTTTTACCAAGAGAAAATGGTTTGTTCTTGTCTGATATAGCAGAGAGGAAAACTTTATCTCCATTCAGTCCTGTAATATTGAGAATCATTTTCTTGGACTAGCGTTTTTTCTCTTGTGACTAGTGCTTTGATTTATGAATCGTAGTTTTGTATTGGAAGATCTTGATTGCTATCTGCAGATAAATCCTTTCTACACCAAACTTTAGTGCATTTGGATTGTTTTGTATTGAAATTTGCTGATATGATCATAAAGATTGTAATCATGGAAGTGTACTTACTTTTGCTATTGTACTTCTCAATTGGCTCGACGGGGCAAATATATTCCTGAAGAGAGGAGAAATCCTAGGTCAGTTCATGTACACAAGACGGCATTGTATCTGGTGACTAGGATAAATTTTTACTGTGCCATAAAATTCTTGTAGAGATGAAGGGGATAATGTACCGTCTTTTTGCCTTGATTCCTAAGAGTTTTGCCTAGGTTTATGTTTTATTTTGCTTTTTAGTGGAATGAAGAAGATCTAATGTCACGCCTTTTTGTTTAGGAACTTTTTGTTCTATTCCTGACCTATAATTCTCTTAACAATACTCATATAGCACATACCTGCTGGCTAGTGGCCCAATGCAATTTCAGTTTTCAGTGTTTCTCAAGTTTTGAATTATGCAAATGTTAGGTTATGTGACCAGGTGCAGACTTATGAGCAAAATGTTCTATTTGCTATGCCTTAACTATAAAATGTGGTTCTAAATGGCAAGGATGCCTTAATTTCGATGTTTGTTTTTTCCTCCTTTGGTGCACTTCTTTGCTATTTATTTTCCTCAGTTCTAATTTGCAATTATAATGTGTAGGGATCAATAACTAACCTTGCAAAACCACTTTCAAAGGATGGATTTATACACACTGGAACTTCAAATAATTTAGGTGTGACAGAGGGTTACCCTGGTAGAATTGTTGGACTGTCATCAAGTACGAGTTCCTTTTCAAGGAGGGAAGTTGGATCAGAGATGAGATCTCCTAACATCAAAAGCCCCAGCTTTTCTCCTAGCGCAGCCCCCTCAGGAATCACAGGAAGCCAACGAATACAGTCTCTAGGGCCTGCATCACCTTCTGGACGGTCATTAGCATACCAGCATTCTCTTCCTACTTCTGATACACGCCTTACCCATCTAAAGTTGCAAACTTTGCCTGAGCAAAACTATCCGCGAGCACAAATGCTGCCTCGCACTGAGTTTAAGACAGCTCATCTGCCAGAAAAGTCAAGTGTAGGGCCAAATAACCTTTATAATCGGGATTCTATGTCTAAGTTTCGCCTCAAAGAATTGAAGCCTTCTCCTCCTTCTACACTTCCTCTTCAAACAAGGCACCATCGCCCTCAGTTGCAGCAGGCACGATCTGAACCTGCAATGCCAGAGATATTAGGTCAGAATAAGAAGCCAATTCTCCCCCAAGTTTCTGAACGTGATGCTTCTTCTGCCCCAGAAACGTCAGGACAATCGAGTAAGAGTAGTTTTTTGGCTGCCGATATTGAAGGTGGAGCTGTCTCTTGTGATGCTGATGCTGCTGCTAGCCCGCCAAGTGTGAGTGCTGTGGACACAAGGTCTCTGCCGTCACGAGTATGTACCAAGCCTCCATCATTGACTGGGCCTTCCCCTATCAACTTGGTCTCTGATTTGGGTGCTTCATTGTCAACTCTCTTGGCATCTCGTCGTGATGACTCATCAATTTCGAGAGATGCATCTCAAGTGAAGGTGGGACTGCCACCAGTGCCACCGGGTCCTTCTCCAACTGTTGTTGACAATGCAGCCAGCAGGAGTTCTAGTGCAGTAGAAACAACCTTAAATCCAGTGTCGAGTCTCTTGAGCACATTAGTTGCAAAGGGTCTGATATCGACATCGAAGCCGGAGTCAACTTCCATGCCTTCTCAAATGCCTATGCAAGTGCAGAACGAGGCCAAAGATAATGCAACTGCTGGATTTGGCCCAGATTCTTCAGCCTCAGTTTCAACAGCCGTGCCGGTATCCTCGACTGAAGACGAAGTACCTATTGTGGAGCAAGTTACGAAGAGCTCTGCTCCCTTGCCTCATTCGCTTAGGGAAATAAAGAACCTCATAGGTTTTGAGTTTAAGCCATCTGTAGTTCGAGAGTTCAGTGAATCGGTGATCAGTGAACTCTTCGAGGACTTTCCACACAGGTGCGGCATCTGTGGTGTGCAATTAAAATGTCAAGAGCATCTAGATCTACACTTGGCTTGGCATGATTCAAAAGATCCTGAATCAAAAGGTTTACTTTTTCTGTCAAGGGGATGGTATCCTAACTTAACTGACTGGGTTTCTCGGAAAGTAGACCTTCCATCTGGATCTGAAAATTTTGTTTTGGAAGAAAAGAGTGGCGAGACAACTGAGATGCATGGCCCGATGGTTCCTGCAGATGAATCTCAGTGTGCTTGCATCTTATGTGGTGAGCTCTTTGATGATGTTTATAGCCTTGAAAGGGATGAGTGGATGTTCAAGGGAGCAGTCCACATGGATATCCCACCTGCTTGCGGTGCTATGAGCGGCATAAAAAACCAGAGTTCTCCTCAGGGTCCCATCGTCCATGCATCTTGCATATCAGAAAGTTCACTACAGGACCTGGGATTGGCCAGTGATTTAAAGCTGGTGAGCTTCTCTATCTTCTGTCATTTAGATTGGATATATGCATTTTGTTACAGTTGCAGTGGGTTCAGTTGGTGGATGTTTGTCTTCTCTGCCCTATGGGTGTAAAAAGCCTTTGTGTTGTCTCACCAGCTGATATTTGCAATACTTTCTCTTGGTGTCATTGGACCTTAAGATCCAGGCTAAGATTATATTTTCAATCATTTAGCTCTGAACCTGCTTTCTCAGATATGAAATGTGTTGCTCCTCCCCACATGCATAATACAGACAGAGATAATAATATGCATATCTGCTTGTAAGGGGTCAATGTATCTCACTCTCACATGGTTATCATTGCTTTTGGTAGGAGAAGGATGCATAATGCTTGGGGTGTAGGAGCTGTTTGTATACCAGTGCACCATTGCCAAACGAAGCCAACTGAGGGAAATCAGGTTTGCTCTATGTGGGCCGAGAACTATGGCTTGCATTAAGCTAAATTTTGTTATGTTCCAAATGGCGCTGAGATCTGTTTCTTCTGCGTTGAAATTTTCTTGCCTGTAATGTCTATAGTCTGAAGGAAATACACAGATATTTGTTTGCAACTCGATTTTTCCTTCACTAAAGTGGTTTCTATGTTGTTTCTCTCTCTCTATCTCTCTCTCTCCTCTCTCTCTCTCTCTTGACTATGTGGAGGGGCTGTGCGGTTGGGGACTTGCATCTGATGCTTTATGCCTGGCACTTTGAGCCCTCTTGGTTATCCTCAAGTTGGATGGAATGTGAGCTTCGAGGCACTATTAGAAACATTGCACCGTCCCTTCTTTTCTGCAAAGATTATAGACCTTGTATCAATACATTGAGCGGCTTCTGAGGGTTTTTTTCTTTTTTCTTCTTTTTGCTAGTTTTCCGTTCTTTTAGTTGTATACAATGTTTCATCTCCTAGACCAATGTGGACTTGAGGTTTTTATTTCCCCTTGATAGTGAAGTGCCCTGGAGTTAATTATGTACTGTTTTTCACTTTTACTTGTACTTTTCCATTTAGAATTGCTAATAAGGACTCATATGAGCTTCACTTTACGGCTCAACGCCGAGGAGGCTCTACTAGTGGAATGGCTTTCTCTGTGCTTGAGAATTGTTATGTACCATTTATGTTCTTTCGTCAGATTGAATCACATTTATTCACCATTCTTCGTAGATGCCGTGTTAATGAGAATGAACCAGATTGTTGGTAATACAATTGACTAGCCGAGTGTGTGAAAATTTCAGTTGGTGGATTGTGAGTGCGACATTGCGGTTCTTGAAAGAGTTGCTATGTTAGCCATCCTTTGGAGACGGCTACTTTGGTCTTCGAGAAATGGAGAAATGTGGAGCAATTGCTCTTGGAGTTGTTCCTTTGAAGCTTCCTTAGACGTTTTTTTGCCTAATGTGTCGCATGGACGACTTTCTGGCACTTTGATGGTCGGACGCATCTTATCTTTACAGGATTCGCATCGATTCTCGCATAGCTAGTACGAATTAGCTTTTTGCTTTTGGTGTTTGCGACCCTTATTTTATTTTATTGTATTTAGACCTAAATATCACTTGGCCGCCTTAACTTGAATCACGATTAAATCTTCACAATATATATCCGATAAGTAAGATAGCACATTTCTGATTAGGGTGCCTGAGTGAAACGATCCTGAATTTCTGACGACATCTTGAATCTGTCCGTTTGATGAGCTCAGAATTCCAAATGGAAACTCCAAGCTCCAGATGTTGATGTTTGCGGTAATACATCGGTGCGGAACGACGTGAAGTCGTACTGGTCAATCCTTTCAGAAGCTATAGATCGACAAGTTCCCATTTGATACATTCACGTGATTCCGGCGAGAGCAAAAGCATGAGCGCAATCGACCTTCGGTCCCCTTGAGTTTACTCTTGCTATATATGGTGTATAGTTCTCTCTGTAGCATGCAAATAAAACTTCTCAACTACAAATCCATAAAGAGCAAAGTAGGGACTTGCCGAGAGCTTTCTGGTGGAGTAAAGACGAAAGCACTTAAAACCCAATTGAAGGCAGCAGATGATGGAAGCATGCAGGAACAGCACACGAGACGATTGCAAGATCATGTGTGTAGGCAAGGACACCAAAGGGAGAGACAAACTACAGAGGTTTTGGTTTGGTCGGTGGACACGTCCTTCGGGAAGTGTAAAATATAAGCATTTCACTTGCTCTCTCTCAAATGGAATCTTTCTTCGAAATCATATATTTATTTATTTGCTTCTGTGCATAAAAAAGCCAACCCCTCGTGTCTTCTGGATTCCTCCCCAACACATAATAATACGCACAAGCCAACTGGTAGTAATAAAAAAAAAAAACCGGTAGTAACAACTAGTAATACAAGTGTCGATCCAAATCATTTTGTTTTTGGTTCTTTTTTTTTATAACATATACTGGATTTTTCCCCACAGCTATGCTTTTCCTCTTTTCTAAGCTTTTAGATATATCACATGATCACCGATTGATAGTTGTCAAGGCTTGTGATTCTGGGTGTAGATGTAATCCAAGTGAGCGTCTGCAATCATCCTTCTCTTAAGGCATTCTTCATCTTGGTCGCCGCACGACTCATCTGACTCCATCCCCATAAGCTGCAAAGTCAAATCCAAGCACCAAAAAGAAGAATAAGAAAGGGATCAAGAGGAGAGCCAAACAAAAGATAAATGAACTAGATAAATTTGATTGTTGATTCTTACATTTGGGAGATCAGTTGCTTCGGCCACTAGGTTGCCATCAGCCTCCTCTGGTTTTACTCCACTCAGGACAACTAAGACAAGTTCAAGAAACAAAGTCTGATGAGCGCTTTTGTCGTGATACTCATGTAAACAGGAGCGAAAAGAAGATAAGAAGATACAGACAGTAAGCTTTTTTACCTTGAGTAGCAGTCGACAAGGGACGAGCGAACGAGGAGGAGAACAGAAAAAAAGCAACTAAGAGAATCGAAGCGAGCCCACGAGCAGTAGCCCTCATCTTCTCTTCACGATCGTCTTCGAGCTTTGAAGCGGGTCTCGTACGTTCTTGAAGCTCGTGTTGCTGTGAGCAGAGAGAGAGAGAGAGAGAGAGAGATGATGAGATTGAAGAAGATGAAGAAGCCCTTGGTCGTATAAATAAACATGAAAAGAGAGGTCCTTTGGTCCTACCACTTTCTTTTACCTTTCTTTTTCCATTTTTCTTCTTCTTTTTATTTGAAGATTACTACGAGAAAGTGAGTTGCCTCAATTTCACACAAAAAAAAATGGCACAGCCGGTTATACGTGGGTAATTATTCGATGAACTTTGTACACACGTTAAGATAAAATTTAATCAATCATTAAGATATAACAAATCGTATATCGACCCGACTTGAATGTCGCCAGATACGATAATTCAAATTTACTTCAATACGTGTGTTGAGTTTACCGAATAATTTAATTGGCTTTCATTCATGGGCATGCACATCGAGACCATAGTCTAATGAATCCATAGCAAAGCACTACATGGCCGTCATATAGACTTTGTGGGCGGGAGTCATGTTGGTGGAGTTGTAGGCGAGATGAGATTAAGAAATTTTTTATTTATTTAAAAGTTATTGTCTCGTTTCATTCCATCTTTAGTCTAATCTAAATCTAGACCTAAATTTTTTGTTTTTTTTTTAATCTTGTGTTCTCATCTACAAAGTTAGAAAAGGAAAACAAAAAACGAAGAAAAGGAAGGATGGCATCATAAGAGAGTGTTTACATGCGTCAACAAGTCAACCCTAGCGACCGTCAAAGGCCGACAGCTGTTTTGCAAACTCTTCCCGCATAAATTCTCGCATGTTTTGCACGGCTTCTAGTACCTTTCACTTCTGTTCTTCCATTCTAGCTTTTGTTTCAATTTTTTTCTTTGTGCGTTTAGGTTAGACGATTTGGCAAATTTTAATTTCAACGCGAGGACTAATCTTAGCTGTACAAGTCCTTAATTAGTGCACGAGGTCTAACAAACATTAGTAGAAGACTCACTGATTATTCTTTTCATACATGGTCAAAAGATTGACGATGATGGTGGATCTCTAAATGTTTTTTCTAATTAGAGGGGGGCAAAATCTGTCAAAGATTATTTTGTAATTAATGTTGTGTTCTAGCGCTTAGGAGTGCGGTGAAGACCAATGTTTGTCTATAGGGACTACATTTTCATAGCACTATAATTTGGTCATTGAACTTTATCAGTTTGTGGGAGAAAATTAAAATTGAGCTTAGTGTAAATTTAAAAGAAGAAAACAATTGATTGAGCTTAGTGAAAAGAATAGAAAAAAATTAATCGGCCGCAATGACGCGATAGGATCCTATTCATATATCAATACGTGTACACATCCTAATTTTGATGATGTTGCGTGTACACACATATGTGAAAAGATTCATCATGCTCGCGACATTGCACGTATGAATGAATGGTTTTTATTCTCTCCTTTTCTTTTTCTGAAAACGCTAGTTAAAGTGGGAAGCTATCTAACTATTTTATGTCACGTTCACTTCTATCTTCCGAGAATACTAGTATGAACCATGGGTTTCACACATGATGCGAACTTACGTAATATATGTCCACTCAAACCCTGATTTATGATCGACTCCCCTTAGGTTTTACTGCATTTCTACGTCATCTTGACATGGCAACCTCTCTTGAAAAATTTATTAGCATGAGACCTACTTTTTTTGCTTCACAGGACGCCAAAAGAGTTCCTCGCTCGAAGCTTTCGATCGAAAAAGGAAGGAAAGCAAAGAAAAATGAAACGACTCGTCGGTTGAAGCTGTTGGGGGGCGACGTCATGAAGATTGGGCCATCTTGCTTCTGAATTTGGAAGAACTTTAGAGGCATTTGAATGCTTCTACGCATGTTCAAGCTACCCAATAAGACTGAACGACGATTCACACGCTAATCTCTGTCATTTTCCAGATTTGGGTGTTTTTCCGATTGCCATAAGGGCATGCTCGAGTTTGATGCGTGGGGAGAGAGCTAATGAGTAGCGATCGCTTAATTAGTGCACGCCCTTTATTATGAGCTTGTACCTAATGCTTAGTGATCATATCGGGGACTGATACGTTGCATCTTTGGATTAATGCATTTAGCATGTGTAGACGTGCTCTTGTTTTGATCATTTCGTTGTCACTTTATCTGTGAATAACGTGGGATGTCTAAATCTTTGGCTCGACTAATCGATGGATGGAAAGTTGTCCTATTTTTATGAATCGGAATCTATCCAAGGGGAGGAAGGCTTAAGACCCGTAAAGTGGAAGTCCTTATAATTCGAACGTAGATTTGCTTCATCGAGGTCAAGCACCTGACCTGTTAGCCAACTTTTGATGATCGGAGTGAAAATTAGGGTTTGTGTTATGTGTCCGATCGTTCATCTCTACTTAATATCGATAGCCCATTGCACGCTATTTACTATCATTTTCTTTTAATTATTTTTTCTTTATCTTTTGTGATAACCCATTGTCCGAGCATAAAGGCCAGCTATCTGGAAGTTCATGACATGTTATACTAATCCCATGAACTGGTTGAATGCAGGTCTTTGGCTTATGATGGTGGCCCTATTCAAGAGTACTTCGCATGCAGTTGGTGAAGTTTTAACCAGTGATTCGGTGTTCCAAAATTGAAGACCCCGCGACACCCTAATCAGCTACACCTATGCCAGCCGGCCCTGCGGTTTATCCTCGTTCTATTTTTCCACTAATCCAAACCGTTATTTTATAGCCTATGATCACACCTGCTTAATAAGTTTCTGAAGTAGTCCATAGGTCATTTCAATGATTAAAATTCGACGACCGGCTGATTGTTTTGCTTGGGTTTTAGTGTAAGTATATGTTCATGTTCATACACCAGAGGAGTATCATATAATAGGGTGTCGCTTTTCTTTGACTATGCCGGATCAAGACGACCACGTACCGAAAAATTATGGAGTCCGTTTGTCTGCTTGCGGGATTTATATGTCACTTTGAAAATATATACGTGAACCCCCGACAAAAAAGCATCGAGTTTAGACTTATGCGACAATGAAGAGAGTTTTGAGTAAAGTAGCAACAGAAGGGTACCAAAGACAAGCTTGATAAACAGAGACGATTAAAAGTACGATCCATAGATTTACACTAAAGTAGAATGAACCCTTGGTAGTGGTTGACACTATGTTTAGGATTACAGATATAGTTAATCTGAGAGAAGCTCAAAAGCAAATTGTGAGTGTATTCCTTCCGTCGTGATTGGTGGCTTCGTTGTGTCTTAGAAGAGAGTTCGCCCTAACTCGAAAGCTACATAGCGAGGGCAAATATCACCTCAAGGAGAGTGATTACACATCTCAAAATCATTAATCTTCATTCATCTCACGTTTTGTTCGTGATTACACAATGACGAATCAATACTCTCAAGGTATTTTTTAAGGACCAAATAAATTGATGACACATTCTAGTTCTAGCCATTGGATCGTCTTTGTTGATTGCCCGCCTTTCTACAAAAGGAGTAAATTCAAGATGTTAATTTCCTTGGACAAAAAAACCGTTGGCTACTTCATCACGCATGACCAATGCATGATGTGTATACATTTCCCAACAATCAAACGCCTCAAAACCCTAAAAGACACTCTTATTGTGCAACCAATATGCATAATCTAATGTATGAAAAGAATGCCACCACCATAAAAAGAAGACGACTTTCGTCCCAACGTCTTTGTCGCGACTGACTAGGTCTCCCCTAGTCTGTCCTATCATTCACATTTCTTAGGTCATCAAATGGGGTCACCAAAAGGGGTGGAATTAATAAAATTAAAACCACAGACGGACCCCAACGTCAATTGATGTTTTCTAAGTACGTCAATTATTCACACTGCTCTGTCGTCTAACGCTTGATTGAACCCCACCACACGAAAAACATGTTGATGTGAGACCAACGACCAGCGAACATTGATTTGTACCACATACGTTACAAAAAGCAGTGATTCTAGGTTTAATAATTTAACTGGCTCGGAGCGCGACAAGTGCATTTCAAGTCTTGAGTGATGAGATGTTTTGGTCCTCCACATTGTCATTTGGGATCTTCTCCTAACTTTGATGCAATAATAGAGAGAGTTCCTTCAGAGATTTTTGTTAAATTCGAGTAAGTTCTCTGGAAATGTTGTGAAGAGTCAAAACGACTAAATCTTCTCGGGTATCGCGCACATGGATTCGCAAGTGTTCTTGTTGGGTACATAATGCAGATAAGTGTAAATATTCTGAAATTTTTTAATGGCACGTCGTTATCAATCATCGTGGAGATGCATGAATTTGCGGAGAAAATATTGGGTGCCCCCAGTGATTCCACCGTGGAATCGTCACGACCCTGAGGTGGCGACACGTGTCCGGGGGACCCACCGTGTGTCAGGAAGGCTCCACGGTGGAATCACACCCTCGGGAGAGAAAATTTTTGAACAAAAGGCCTCGTCCTCGAGAAAATATTGGGTGCCCCCAGTGATTCCACCGTGGAATCGTCACGACCCTGAGGTGGCGACACGTGTCCGGGGGACCCACCGTGTGTCAGGAAGGCTCCACGGTAGAATCACCACACCCGCGGGAGAGAAAATTTTTGAACAAAAGGCCTCGTCCTCTCTCTCCAGTTTCTCTCTCTCTCTTTCGCGCTCCCCAGATCTCCAATTCTCTCTGCACTCCGTCTCCCTCACGCCGCCGACGCCGACGCCGACGCCGATGAGCGACGAGCGACGAGCGACGCCCTAGCCTCCGCCTCCGCCGCCTCCGACGAGCGAGGTCTGCCGCTGCCCACGAGCGACGTCCGTCGCCTCCCACAAGCGAGGTCCGCTGCCTCCGACGAGCGAGGTCCGTCTCCTCGCCCTGACGCCGACGCCGCCTCCGACGAGCGAGATCCGTCTCCTCGCCCTGACGCCGACGCCGCCTCCGACGAGCTCTGCCCTAGCCTCCGACGCCGACGCCTCCGACGCGTCCGACGAGCGAGGTCCGCCGCTGCCCCCGAGCGATGTCCGACCGACCGCAACTCTCTCTCTCTCTCTTCTGCTTCTTTTCAAATGAGGATTGCCCTCCTCACCCACGGCCACCGGCTCCACCATTGCTTCTGATCCCTTTCACCAGCACTGCTACATCCCTCTCTCGTTCAGTTGCAGACAGAGACCGCGTGTATATGCACAACTGTCTATGCTCCGCCGAGGTTTCACGTTCATTGTCCTGTTTGCTGCAGTTTCGGACAACGATCTGGAAGGAAGATGGGCGAGTCATCTTGGCCTTCTGACGCGCAGGTAATCCCTCTGCAATTCGTGAAAGCCGGTTAATGGGCATCGTCGAAAATTTGTTCTTTTCTTCGATCAAAGCCGGCCCGCGTTTCTTGCTGTGATGTTCTTTCAGCAATGCCCACATTTTCTGCTGCAACGGTCTCTTTACTTCCTCTTCTTGAAGTAGAAGATGGGGTGTGCGCATTAGGCGTCTCCACCTCGTTTTTTTTCTTTTTTGAATGTCCTCTGCAGTTCGTGAAAGCCGATGAATTGACCCGCATTGTCGGAAATTGTTCTTTGGTTAAATGCAGTTCACATTTTTTGCTGTGATGTTCTCTCGCCAATGCCATTTGAAGCTTGAGAGTCAAAGGATGATGCCTGGTCTCTTTTGTTCCTTCCCTTGAACTAGAAGATAGTCTGTGCGTGTTGGGCGTCCTTCTTTCGTCACTTTGTCTGATATTTTGTTGCTTTTGAGATGATTGATCGTGATGTGGGATGATCTAGCGGAGTAAGTATCGTTGTTGCCTACTTATTGCCTTGAAAAGATCGATGAAAGAGTCAAATGCCAGTGGGGTTTGCTTCGACTTCTTTGGTGTGTCAATGGAAAATTCATGGATCTTCTGTGTGTTCAGTTGAAAATCATCTCTCTATTTGACCATTTGAGAAGAGTGTAGTCAGTCTTGCGAATGTCAAAATTCTTAGGAAATTATGCTCCATGCAATCTTATCTCTTTGCAGTTGAACTATATTCGCAATGTTGTTTCTCGAATGGCTGGCTGAAGAACAGATGAAGTTCAGGTTGCAGTATCTCCTTATAGAATTTGCCCCCTGGGAGCTTATATAGATCACCAGGTCAGTTTTGTCTTATCTCTGTCATATTGTTGTCTAGGTAGTGTTTGCACAAGACCTTCTATTTGGGTATTGGTTTTCGATTTGCATCAACAGATATACAACTTAGTCAAAATTTCCTATCCTTTTTTTGGGTAACATCTGTATTTTCTATCTATTGTGAATAAGAACAAGCCTGTTGCCTCTTATGTTCAATAAAATTTTACGATGCAATATACTTATTATACTAACAAGGGTATACTTTGACATTGTCGATTGATGAAGAATGCAATCCTTCTAACATTACCTTTAACTAGTCTGTTGTTGAATGATAGAGACAGATGGACATTAATTTTAGCTGGAATATTGTTTACAAAATTAATATTGGTTACATTTCCTTTTCTCTTTCTTGGTTGTGCTGGCATGTCGGTTTTTCAAGAGGGTGAGGTGTCATTGTGGGAAATGGGCCTTTGTTCACTTTGTTAAAGAGAATGGTATCACTAACAGTTTTCTTTCTGTGAAGATACTCATCAGCTTACTGTAAATGTTGTATGGCCCAAAAAAATTGCTTTCAAATCGCAATTTTTGTTGCATTCTTGGTAGATAAAGCCCACTATGTTTTGGCCTGTATAACATATTTGCCCTAGAAAGGCATTGTGGGAACAATCACATGTTCTACTGCTTTCTGTATGCATCCTTAGATTTCCTTCGCTTGTCTAGAGGCCTTCTTCCTATTCTAATATGGTTTACAAATGTCATGACTTCTTTTGGGTTTTTGTTGTAACCTTGCTTTTATTGTGTCTAAATATTTTATCACATAGGTTATCCGTGAGAATCAGGTGGTGGTCGTTGTGGGAGAGACTGGTTCAGGAAAAACAACTCAACTAACACAGGTGTTCTTCACGATCAATGTCATTAATTTTTCTGAAAATCTGTTGTTAGTTATCTATGGCCAAAGGGAATAAATTATGACCTCATTCTTTTTATATACTACTCATGATAGTATCTGCATGAAGATGGCTACACTGTGAATAGCATAGTTGGTTGTACCCAACCAAGGCGTGTTACAACGATGAGTGTCGCAAAGAGAGTGAGTGAAGAGATGGAAACTGACTTAGGTGAAAAAGTGGGGTATGCCATTCGTTTTGAGGATGTGACTGGGCCAAACACGATAATTAAGGTGAGATTGTTTTTTATTGTCAAGAGCAAATTCTTTAGGATACTATTTTTTTATTGTTGACTTTTCTGAAGTAGCGTTGTTGCTTTTAGTCTGGGACATATCTCAAATTTTGTTGGTTCCCTAATAAATTATAATCTATGCCTTTTCGTTTTGGTTTTATGCTCCGTCATGTATAATTGTTTTTTTGGTGGTCACTACCGTGTTGCAATACATGACAGATGGAGTGCTTTTTCGTGAAACACTGAAAGATTCCGGCCTTGAAAAGTACCAGTATGACAATGTCTTCTCTATTCTGATCTATTACTTGTTAAACTGGGTTAGAGTGGATTTGTGTATGCATGGAGAACAACCTACGCAGACTCGGGTTCTTCAAGCAGAGCCTTACATTTCATTGTTTTTACTTGTTTCAGGGTTGTCGTGATGGATGAAGCACATGAGAGATCACTGAACACTGATGTTCTGCTTGGGATATTGAAAAAGGTGGTAGCTCGACGTCGTGATTTTAAGCTCATTGTAACATCTGCTACGCTGAATGCATAAAAATTTTCGAACTTCTTTAGCAGGTAATAATCACATTTGTCAGAAGCTTATGCAATGCGAATGTTGATGTAGGACTAAATTAATTTAAGTTGTTTACAGCATACCCATTTTTCACATACCTGGACGGACATTTCCTGTTAACATCCTCTGGAGTAAAACCCCATGTGAAGATTATGTCGAAGCTGCAGTGAAGCAAGCTATGGCTATCCATATTAGCAGTCCTCTAGGCGACATTCTCATTCTCATGACTGGCCAAGATGAAATTGAAGCAGTGTGCTATGCTCTAGCAGAGCACATGGAACAGCTTGTATCCTCCACAAAGCAAGGAATTGGTAAGCTCTTGATTCTTCCCATGTACTCCCAACTGCCAGCTGATTTGCAATCAAAGATATTCCAAAAGGCTGAAGACGAGGCTCGCAAGTGCATCGTGGCCACCAACATTGCAGAGACTTCTTTGACAGTAGATGGAATATATTACGTCATTGATACAGGCTATGCTAAGATGAAAGTCTACAATCCCAAAATGGGTATGGATGCACTCCAAGTGTTCCCAGTCAGCCGTGCTGCTGCAGACCAGCGTGCTGGTCGTGCAGGCAGAACAGGACCAGGTTCATGTTATTGACTTTACACGGAGAGTGCATATTTGGATGAAATGCTCCCCAGTCCCGTGCCGGAAATCCAGAGGACCAACCTTGGGTACGTGGTCTTATTGCTCAAGTCCCTTAAAGTCGAGAACCTACTAGATTTTGCTTTCATGGACCCACCTCAACAGGATAACATTCTCAATTCTATGTACCAATTGTGGGTCTTAGGCGCACTTAACAATTTTGGAGGGTTAACGGAGTTTGGTTGGAAAATGGGGGAATTCCCATTGGATCCTCCTCTTGCAAAGATGCTCTTGATGGGCGATCAGTTAGGTTGCCTAGATGAGGTTTTGACAATTGTCTTGATGCTCTCGGTGACGTCTGTATTTTTCTGGCCAAAGACAGCGGAGGAGAGTGATGCTGCAAGGGAGAAATTTTTCGTTCCGGAATCTGACCACTTAACACTGCATAATGTCTATCAGCAGTGGAAAAGTAAACAGTACAGGGGATTGGTGTAATGATCACTTTTTGCATGTCAAGGGCTTGCGGAAGGCTCGAGAAGTGAGATCTCAACTGCTGGATATTCTTAAGATGTTGCGAATCCCATTAACTTCAAGTTGGCCAGACACAGATGTCATTAGGAAGGCCATCTGTTCTGCATACTTCCACAATGCAGCAAGATTGAAGGGCGTCAGTGAATACGTGATCTGTCGGACTGGGATGCCTTGCACCCGAGCAGCGCTCTCTATGGCATGGGACACACGCCCGAGTATGTTGTCTACCACAAGCTGATTCTGACAGCGAAAGAGTACATGTAATGTGCCACTGCTGCGGAGCCGCAGTGGTTGGCCAAACTGGGTTCTGTGTTTTTCTCCATTAAGGACTCTGAAAAGTCTCTGCTGGAGCACAAGAAGTAGGAGGAAGAGAAGACAGCCATGGAGGAAGAAATGGAGAACCTGAGGAGATCGCAGGTAGATGCAGAGATAGAGATTAAGGCGAAAAAGAGGGAGAAGACGGCAAAGAAACAACAGCGATGTGCCTTATTCTATCACAAAAGCTCCGCTTGCAATACGTGAAGATGACATGAGAAATGTTAAGTATTTATTTGAGCATTTGAAGGATAAATTCAAGAACACTGATGTGAATGGATTGAGGCATAATGTGTACCATTTAAATGTCTTGCTACTTTTTATTTGTCTATTATTTGTTATTTTATTTGGACTACTCCAGAGAAAGTAGATGGTTCAAACATTGTGTTGTGCTAGCTCTAATGGACACAATCGCATTATCTTTTTGTGATCTTTCTTCCTCTCTACACAATGATTGGAGGTGCAAGCACCCTTCATAGGATTGTTGGATATGTAACTGTTCGAAACATGAGTTGACATCGCAGTGTTAAGGACCGATAAATAATTAGAACAACTAATAATTTTAGTAACTTTTTTCAAAACCTGTTGGAGCGCAAAGTTACTCACTGGATAAGAAAATTGCTCAAGAACTTGAATGAACCACCCTTTTCCCAATCAACAATGGACATGTTGTCCAAATGAACCTTTGTCAAAGATTATAGACCCTACTTTCAATTGTTACCCAAAAACCTGTCATGACCTGCAGTTGTTTCAAAGCTGTAGAAAAGTCCGGTCTGAATGAGATATAAAACGTTGGAAGCAAAGAGTGAGAGAGAGAGAGAGAGAGAGAGAGAGAGAGAGAGAGGAAAACAGAAGCATGAAACACATTACACCCGAAATCAGAAAATTACACAAAGTGATGGAAGAGAGAGCACAGTGAATGGTCAAAAAGCACGTCAAGTCCCTAGAAAGTTGAGAAACTAACGAACCCGGAATCACAAGATATATTTTATTTTGCTCATTCACTTTTGACATCCTACAAGCTCCATTGATTACATAACTGGACAATTATAAAGTATTCCAAGAACCAATATGTTACAACCAAACTAACTGAAAAAAAGGATAAACAAAAAAGATGATGCATTTCGTCAGAGTTCATAAGGTAGCGAGAGCAGGTTGTGGTGGCGTTTGCTGCAAAGATAATGGCATGTTCACAGGATTAGCTTGAATCAACTGGCTAAGTAAATAAAAGATTAAGAAAAGTCAACTGTTTAATTTATCTATATTAGGAGAGAAAATATTAGGTTCAAGTACAAAGGTACGCAAGTCCTCATTACCCTTGACGATCTTGGTGATGGCTGCCCCATCATTCCTTCAGAGTTTACAACCACCAAGAGTGGGCTGTAGCTATGCATTTCTCTGCTGCAAAAGTCGTAATTGCTGCATCTGAAGCTGTTGTTGCTCCCTACCCTTTGATTGCTGTACATGAATTTCACAAACTGAACAGTCATTCAAACTCAAAATTTTTGCATATTCAGGGAATACCGTCTCATGGATGAGCGGAAAATGGTGCAGGAACTGTGGACCAAAGAAAAACCTCAATGTAAGCTGCAGCAGCATCAGAATGCTTCGCATTTGTCCTTGCAATGAAAATGTCCCAGAAGACAGACCACCACTCAAAGAGAAATAATCCTCCTGGTGCATCAATAGCTACACATTTAAGAAGCTAAGTAATTAGCACAAAGTAGAAGATGATTTTGAGAGATCATATATCACCATCTTCACAGAGTAAAATACACAAGTTAGACTTCAAAGAAAAACACAAGGAAGAAGAAATCCCTCCTCCAGATAACAAAATTAGAGTCAAGTTTTGATTTTGTTTTACCACTCCCTCCAAAGACCATTCCAATCATCACCACAAGCATGCACTCGGTCAACGTTCACACAGAACAAAACCCCTCCTCAAATTTATCAAGAAAAAGAGATCTTTATCAACTGCAGATCTCGTCCCAGTCACGAATCATAAGCAACAAATAACATCCCACCGCAATTGATTTCAAGAATCTAATAACTCATCACCAAATTTCAGGGATCAAAACAGGAAGTCAAAAGAGACCCAAGCAGAGAAAGAGCAAGAGAGATCGAGAGAAAGGGGAAAAAACAACAAAAGCGAAGAATGTCATGCCTTACGGACCGTGAATACACTCGCTAATAAGACCTCAGCTCTCAGATCAGGCGATGGCTTATCAAGCGATGCGAAGGGAAGCAAAAGAACACTCGGCCGTCGGAGGCGTCGGCGTCGGCGTCGGAGGCTAGGGCGTCGCTCGTCGGAGGCGGCGTCGGCGTCGGCGTCGGCGCGAGGAGACGGACCTCGCTCGTCGGAGGGAGCGGACCTCGTTCGTCGGAGGGAGCGGACCTCGCTCGTCCGAGGCGACGGACGTCGCTCGTGGGCAGCGGCGGACCTCGCTCGTCGAACGCGTCGTCGGCGTCGGCGTCTGAGGCTAGGGTGGAGCTCGTCGGAGGTGGCGTCGGCGTCAGGGCGAGGAGACGGATCTCGCTTGTCGGAGGCGGCGTCGGGGCGAGGAGACGGACCTCGCTCGTGGGAGGCAGCGGACCTCGCTCGTGGGAGGCGACGGACGTCGCTCGTGGGCAACGGCGGACCTCGCTCATCGGAGGCGTCGGAGGCGGCGGAGGCGGAGGCTAGGGCGTCGCTCGTCGGCGTCGGCGTCGGCGTCGGCGGCGTGAGGGAGACGGAGTGCAGAGAGAATTGGAGATCTGGGGAGCGCGAAAGAGAGAGAGAAACTGGAGAGAGAGGACGAGGCCTTTTGTTCAAAAATTTTCTCTCCCGAGGGTGTGATTCCACCGTGGAGCCTTCCTGACACACGGTGGGTCCCCCGGACACGTGTCGCCACCTCAGGGTCGTGACGATTCCACGGTGGAATCACTGGGGGCACCCAATATTTTCTCGAATTTGCGTCGGCCTATCTTTATTTAGCGGACAAGACACACTTTGACCCGCACAGGAAATCATAGGTAATTGTGAGTTTGTGTGTGATTCGCTTCTCATCGGAGGGAGACAAATACATCAATGATGAGGTGAGATTACGATGATCCTGCGTAATTTTCGCAAGTGGTCACAGCACTTTTGGGTCACTTACATTAAGGTCACTGAATTATCATTTGATTCTTGATAACTTATTTTCTTTACAACTTGATTTAGCTAATTAGTGTTAGTATCCGTCTATCATCACACAGGCAAACAAATGAAGCTCTGTGCCATCCTTCATAAAACAGTTGAAAAAAGGGAGAAACTTCGAAAATAAAAACAGGAGGAAGAAGAGAGGGTCCCTCAATGGAGGCAGAGGCCCTAGCCTTGGCAGTGCAACCCAGATATTAGGGTTCAATTTTCTTCTTGATTCTATTTTCTAAAGAAGGTGGTATATATGCCTTTTAAGGAGGGAAGCTAGATTGACTTGATACTGGTCGTATACCACATGTAAGCCCAACATTTTGGAGTATATTCCAAACTCGATTCAAACACCAGTAGGGTTTCTCAATTGACAATCACAAATCCAATTCGATTAAATACGAGGGATCTCGGATACGTATAGTCCGAACCAATCGCATTATACTCTTTTCTATAAAACTATCATGTCTTTAGAGAAATTCACACATATATAGACATCTAAACCACCACCATATCACCAACATATGCTAGCCTAATCCACCCTCGGGGGAGCCGTCATCTTCGCCATGTGAAATACGAGGCGAAAAGCACCAAAAAAGCTCTAAAACTTACTGCACTTATGCTAATTCGGTCCTAAATGTTTCAATTATGCTAATTGAGTCCCAAACCGTTTGACGACTTACCAATGTAGTCCATCTGGCTAATTTTGACCGAAAATCGCTGATATGGATGCCAACCATTCTACGTAGTATGGCTGGTCCTGAAGTGGATAATTTTTTAAACTTTTTTAAATTTTCATAAATTTATTATTATTATTATTATTATTATTATTATTATTATTATTATTATTATTATTATTTGTTTTTTGTTTTCCTTTTCTTCTTTCTTCTCTTTCATTTTTTTTTCTTTCCTAATTGTGGGCTGGCGTGGTTGCCGGCTAACCCTCGCCAGCCACATATAAGGTATGGGCGAGGGCCTCTGCCCCTCGTTGGCCATGATGCCCTCACCCATATCCAAGAGAGGGTTGCGATGCCCATGCTAGAGTTATAAAAAAAACAAAGAAGGAAAAGAAAAGAATAAAATATAAAAAATAAAAAATTATATAATTTATTTACGTCAGCACTAGTCATGTCACATAAAATAACTAACGTCCATGTCTGAGATTTTAGGCCGAAATTAGCCTAATGGATTACATTGACAATTTGTCTAAAGGTTTATGAATGCATTGGTACAAATGTAATAGTTTTATTAATTTTTTGGTACTTTTCTCGAAATAAGAGAGACTGGAGAGGACAACAAAGACAAAGCAGAAGAAGAAAAATACTGTATAGTGTCGAGGAAAAATGAACGTGGTTAAAAGATGAAAATATGTTGAAGGGTTCGACTAAAATTTACCTAAGGAGCAATATTTTTGTAGTTTTAGGATTCGTTCATTTTGCTAAAAACGATTTCCAAGAAAATATTTTTCGGATTTTTCGGCGTTCGGTTCATGAAAAATAAATAAGTCAAGGAAAATATTTTCCCTTAATAGAAAAATCACCTTCAAAAGTGGGAAAAACGATTTTCTCTTTTTGAAAAGAGGAGATAATTTTTCCTCGTGTTTCTTTCCAGACCAATCATTTTCACTCCTCTTTCTTTTTTATTATTTTATTTTTCTTTTCTTTTAAAAGACGCAATTTTTTACTTATTATTTATTATAATTATTTCTTTTCTTTCCTTTTCTTTTTCTTCTTCGAGCCTTGCCTGCCTCATAGGCCTTGGGCAAGCTCGTCTCTCACTTGTGGCCGATCGCCGACGATCGCCATGGCTGGCAACCGGCCAAGGAAGAAAAAGGAAAAAAAAAATTAACAGAAAAAAGAAAAAAATTAAAATTAAAAAATCGAATTTTTTGGTAATTTTCCTAAGGAAAATCATATCAGATACTAAACAATGAAATACATTTTCTAGTTAATTTTTAGATTTCAGTCGAACACTAAAAAATATCATGAAAAATGACTTTCTATAAAATATTTTTCAAAAATATCACATATTCCGTGAAATGAACTGACGCAATGTTCAGTGAGTAATTCAAGCAAAACCTTACTTAGAGAGAAAAATTCCAAAATTCAATATTGATGATAATGTTCTGTGTTTAAAAAAGAACCCTAAAACAAGCTTATATATACCTAAACCAAACCTTACTAGGACTATAAAGCACAAAATATAAAAATTACAAAACTACCCTTAAAATTAAAACCCATAAACAATATTAAAATAATAGAAAAATCCATATAAACGATCTCGAATCGCTAAAATTCATCATTAATCACAGCCAAAGGCTGTGTATTGTGTTCAGACCATCGTTTCGCTTTAAATGACCGAATTTGAGCCCGATCCGATATCGTCAACCGGGTCCGCCGATTCTAATCGCATCACCGTTTTACCTTTCGTTTGGATTTTTGCCTGTCCAACTGATCCAGAAACGTACTACTAATAGAGTCTGCATCATGAACAGAGTCATAAAACTTACCTGGGATATTTTTGGAATAAATTAGCCGGGTTTGAGTTTCACCGTATCAACTAAACATATCTTTGACTCATATCGAACCCTATGTCGAGTTCCTTTCATACACGGGACCCCAAATCCTTTCTAGATAGCTCGAAATTCGATAATGACTCATTAAACTGCGAGCTTAGTTAGGAACCTAATCAATCTGGACCTGTTACCATCCCTAGCAATTAATGCATCAGCACCACGTGGCAAACATAATCCGAGTTAGGTGATGACTTTTGATGAACAAGATCTAGACGTGAGAATCTGCAGCGCCCTCAGCTTATTTGGGATTTGGTATGAGGTCGTCTTCCTCAAATCTCATCGTTTCTCCGATTGCTATGACACGTTTTCGCGAACTCTTTGATTACATGCGCTTATTATACCAAGTGATTTTGTGTCCACGCGTGATGATATGCCCCATGCACGCCTGACGCCCCACACCCTTCTTGTTCTTACCCAGAATGGTCATCCTGGTTTTTGACAGAGGGTACCGAAAAAATAGAACATAAACAGTAGATAGAGTGGCTTCAGGAAAAATTACTAAACGAGTTTTAAATTTATTGTATTTGTGCTATTTTAGTCCTAAATATTTTAATTAGATTAGTTTAATTAGTCTCAAATCTTTTAACGATTAGCCAATGTAGTCCTCCAGGTAGTAGTGTCGCGTAGGACGGCCGACGTTGATGTTAGCAATTTTTTTTCTTCCTTTTTTTTCTTATTCTTTTCCTTTTTTTTTTCCTATCGAATAAGGCGAGGGTCAACTAGTTCTCGCCTGTGACCAGCGAGAGTTGGCTAACGGCCCTTGCCAGGCTTTGAAGAAAAAAAGGAAAATAAAGAAAGAAAAGAAAAAGAAAAAAATTTAAAAGTGCAATCGAATGGCTAGCGTCTCGTGTCACGTAAGACGGTTAGTGTTTACGTCATCAATTTTTGGCTAAAATTGGCTAGATAGACTCAACTGGCAGAATAGGAAAATGTTTATGATTCAATTGTCACAATTGAAAGGTTTATGACTGAACTTGCACAAACGCAATAAGTTTAAATCTTTTTTGGTAATATCCCCAATTGCTTTATGAAATGCACATGATAGGACACTAAGAATAAAAGTGAAAGAAATGCTTATCGAAAAACTCGAGTATATTATAAGTTTGTAACCCCATCATGGATGTACTTGATTAGATATGAAGGATATACAACTCAACGATTGAAGGCCATTTGTTCAAATCTCACAAATTGCATGCAAACTACTTTGAGTTTGGATCAAATGCCCAAGGCTCAAAACCTAAATATAACCTATACATAAGGCTTGTCGGGGTGTTAATTAGCCTCTAGATAGTCAAGTCTCTGCACTAATGTGCCGATTTATTAAAAGGATTGAGTATTTTTCTCTCAGTCTTATTGAGTTCAGCGTTCTTTTATATGTGCGATTGACATGTCGAGTATAAGGAGATGGGGCCTTGTTACCATGTCATGTGCATATTTCCCGATGTCCTTCAAAAATATCGTAATGTACATTATTAAAATATTTAAAAATTAAACTAGGCCTTCATTTAACAGCTTAAACTTTTGGAATAGTTAGTAATGGTCCCACAAAATCTCACATAACATCAAAGCATGAGGTCTCCTGTTCAAATGTTTTCAGACTCCTATTTGCCTTCTCTATTACATATTTGCACACTTTATACTTAGGCCAAAGTTTGACTTGTGTGTGAGGAGGCCGTTAGAGTATTTAAAGATTAAGCTATACATTCATCTAACGAGACTTTTAGAATAATTGACAGTAATTTCACACAATCTCATATATATCATCTGTCCATTTTGGCTCAATAATCACAAAATTACAAATTACTTGAACTCTGCCGTTAAATACACTTTATGCATCCACCTTGGAGTTTGTAGCGAATCTCGAGCACAGAGCATGGGAACTTGAACTCATAGGCAATGAACCCTTCATGGCAATGGCTTGCCGACGCGAACACAAGTGGCTGCTGTCTCCAATCCAAATTTGGCTGACAGTAAGAGAGAGAGAGAGATTTGTAATAGTGGTCCGCGGATCAAATCATTGAAGAGTGATATTTGTTAGAGATAATTATGATATTTTTTTTTATTTTTTTTATCTTTTAGTATTATGTAAATATCTCATTTGATTATGCATATCTATAACTGATTTTAATTGATTATCTTCTTTGGTTAGTCATATAATAAAATCAATATTCACTCACTCGAAATAAGTAAAGATTATACAATTTTCTCATTTATTTTATTCTTATCTTGGTACTAAAGTTATGCTATTCTTAGGAAATTTTGAGTGCACCAGGTCAACATTGCACTAGGGACTCGGTGCACACCCTAGTGCATGCCCCATTGCACAACCAAAGCACACCTCATATCTCGTGTCACTCTCTCTCTCGATCCTCAACATTGTTCTTCACGCCTAAAGCCACGTAAGCTCGTTCTATTGTCGCGTAGTCTGCATAGTAGCCATTACAGCCTCCTATCGCGTAGATTGCATAGTAGTCACGACAGACTCTTGTCGCATAGCCACATAGCAGTCGTGACAACATAGAACAGGCACGTGAACCTGTTGCCGCATAGCCTTACACACATTGCCGGTTCTCTCTTCGGCACATCAAACCGCTTAGGCGAGCCACCCGTGCGTTTTCTTTTTTCAAATGTTTTCTCCAAACTCCAATTGACTTTTTCTAAGTCACTTTCATTTTGAGGGGAATGTTGAAGATAATTATGATATTTCCCTTGATTTTTCATATTTCTCAGGGTTGTGCATATATCTCCTTTCGAGTATGCATTTCCTTGATTGATCCTAATTAATTATTTACCTTACATAGTCATATAATAAAGTTTATAAATAGGCTTATGTACTTTTCATTATAAAATATACTAAAACATACATAAATTGCACAGTTCTCTCTTAATGGTCGGTCGTTGACAACAATGAAGCTAGAACTTGCAGAAAGAATTGACGGGAGGAAAAAGAAGGGATTGAAGGTGAGTTTGGATATTCTTTTTCGCATTACGTGAAGAATGGATACGTCGGCAAATATAACGACTCAATAAATGGCAGGGTGACTTTGCCTTAAGTCTAATGAATCTAGGCGAGAATTCATCTTTGACTATTAGACACATTATAATATCTTATTATTTTCATATATACCCTTAAATTCCGATGCACTTGACATAAGCAATAACAAGTTACAGTCCATTAAAGTTACGTGGTCTTTTTGTAAGATTCAGTGTAGATTTTGTTCAGAAGCAAAAAGGTGGGATGGCACTATCGGTGCAGCCACTTCTTTGGGGGCTTCACCACAAAGTTTTCGGACCCAATATAAAATATTCAAATTTGATTTAGAGCTATCCACTCCACTTATAGGTATATAAGCCCATTATGCGGAAATCCTGCCAACATGTGCGCCATGGGTCAAGAAATCTATTCACACGAGATAATAATATGCCCAACAGACAAGCGAGCCAGAGCTTGGCTCTCAACATAACTTGAATTGCCAATCTCATGAATTACGGTGTGAATTCTTTATCATTGAGCTACCTGGCTCGGCGATAGATTCAATGAAGTAGATTATTCAGAGAATTTGCAGAATTGACGGAAATAATCTGCAGACCTTCAAATTTAAAAGGCATTAGTGGCTATGAGGACGGCCAATTTCCAATGTCATACATATGGATAACTATATTCAATGAAGTGGTGTGTATGTAGTTTGACTACAAGAAGAGAGTGTTCTCGACGTCCGACCCATCCATCGCAAGAACTCCACATGCAATTGCGCAGATATTGGCCCTACGTAGTCTATCTTGCCTCCACGTATCGACATGCTTGTCACGATGCATAAAAACCCTCGAGACCTTATGGAAAAAGCCCATATAAAACATAAAGTGTTTTTCAGTGACGATCTCAAAAGCCACTACTAGGTTTGACTGCCACAAGCCGACTCGATTTAACTAACATAAAAAAGCTTTCTTTTCTGAGGTAGGAGAAGATGATGGAGATCTTGAAGCATAAGATTCATGCATGGGCATAACCCACCACGAGTTAAAGTAAATAAAGACGCTTTATATCGTGCCAAAGTGAACATCATGCACGTTTGATTCGCTTATTATGCGACCATGCATATGTTCTTCCGGATAAGCTCAGGAGCTTTTATCTTTACAGAAGAGGTGGAGTAACAATAGCTAATTTATTAGTCAAACCATGGATGTGAATATAATGCCAAAAAAGAAGAACTCAAGTCGGACTTAGCTACTTATTTCTTTATCTTTCTCCGTAGCACACATAAGCTAGACAATTTTAATATGAATACATTGAAGTTTCCACACGCGCGTTCAACATCTCTCGACCTAAGCATATACTATATGGTGACGATATCTATCAAGCCATGTCCTTCTGACTATAGTAGAATGAGATTCTTGATAAGATGACCAAGGTTCACTTTGGAGACACCCTTATCTTGCACGGTGGAAGGGGGGAAAATCTGGCAAACATTTTGTCTAATCACTCAAATTTGTATAAAACATTAGAGGATAATTGACGATGCAAGAAATACTAATCACTTGGGGCTTATTTTCTCTGTTTTGGTTTTGATTGTCTCATGGGTTTGGAAAGTCTCTGCAAAACTAAAATCGAACGGATGATTCGATCAAAGGATGTACCCAAAACTGAAGAACTTGTAACCGATAAAAGCACATAGTCGAAACCAAAATACGATTCGTTTTGAATTTTCAGTTTGTCAAATTTTCTTTTCCAGATTTCTTAGAGCATGGATCTCTAGGCTTGGTTCTAGAGGATGATCATGTTTACTTGGACTGTTCCAGGCGGCCAATTCTGGAAAAAAATACATCAGATCGGACTTCTCAACCCTAACTTTCAACCTTGATGTTGTGTTGAAGAATGTCGTCATGTGTGATAGTTATGGTCTAGTGATAAAGAACCCAAAAGCCAAAATAGGTTTCAAAGAGAGAATTGTCAAAGAAGCATCCATCGCCTAACTGTTGTCTCAAACGAAATGACACCAGGAAAGGTACAACACAATCGTAGGTCAGAAATACTCAAATCCGGGATCTCAGGATCCACTAAACAGATACTTAAAGAGACCAACTTCTTCAGAATTCCGTGTTTCCTCCTTCCCAGATGAATGGAAGACACTGTTTCTTTTTTTTTTCTTTTCCTTTTGATGGGAAATTCTTTACGAACGATGGAAAACTTATGTTTACCATGTGCTTCTAGAAATAAGGAAACTACAACAAATGTGCCGATAACCATGAAGCACCACCACCAGCCACCTGTTATAGTTAGAACACCTCGATCTGATTTATGCAGGTCAAGTCTCAAAAAAAGTACTCAAGATGATGACTATTTGAGAATATATGATAGTAATACTGCATCGAGCCATAACCTTTCTCCCATCTAATGATGGAGAACCATCTGATATGAATCTTAGAACCAGATCCACGTGGATCAAGTCTTTAGAGGAAAATTAAATTATTGACTATCTAGACCGGTTCTATTCTTATGGATCAAGTTATGAGTTCTTTTCCATCGGACATGGAATTTGGGGGTGTTATAATTGGTAACGATTCTGTCAATCCGAGGAATAAAGCTCTTAGACAGGAGTATTCAAATGGTCTATGGAGCCACGGAGGGGTAAGCAAGGATCCTTGCCTCCATAGCAGTTAGAACTTGTTCCGAAAACTATTAGAACTTTCCACCGTTCCCCCTCCGCCCCTCAAAAACCCAGAAATTGTACCCCTTAAAATTCATATCATTGGCCATGTCAAGCCATTCTCTATTTTTTCCTTGTAACTCTGCTATGGAACTGTTGACTCTATCTATTCATGAAATTTACTTGCTTTTCATTTATTCTTTTTCTATATGCTAGTCAATACAAAATTCTTTCAATTTAGTTTATCATGGTTGATGATAGAATAAGAAACATCTATTTCCTGAAACGATCAGTGTCGAACGATTAGGGGATGGGAGGATTGGGGGTGTGGGTAGTGAGAGGTGCTGGCAAAGGCTCCTCTTCCAAAGAATCTCAATAACAAGCTCAACAACACTTCTTAAGTTGAACAATCCTTTAGCTTGATCATATGAGCGACAGTCTCAAAGGGAACTAGATCAAAGGAGTGGGACGTAAAGAGGGGGCAAAATTTAGATCGAGCAGAGGTTGAAGATGAATGAGGAGAAGATATGGAGGTAGGCAGACAAGTTCAGGTCCAAGAAAGGCTGAAGAGGGAGAAGTTCCTCCTTATTCTTAAAGAGGTATGGGAAGCCATTGACTTGGATCACCGCCAATTCTTTTAAAATAGTTGATGGTGGTCTCACAAAATCTCACACTTTGACTCAACAACCACTAGGGTTCTAAGATTGTATTGACTTCGCAACATTTAGATGTTTTAAGGGAGATGGTGACTAATGTCTAAATTAAGGTGGAGGTCCTAACGGATGAAGAAGCTTTGGGAATTATTCACTAAGCAAGCTTGTTTATTATTAAAGGGCATCAAACCATTCGCTGAGGATGTCCACAACAAATATGGTAGTTTGCCCTTGGCTCTAGTTGTCATGGTTTCAGCGTTGAGGGCAAAGGGGATAATTGATTTGTCGAGACATGTCTTAAGTGAGCTGCATATGTCAAGGCCATCTTTTTATGGCATCGAACCTCAGGTCCACAACTAAATTAAGGTTGAGCTTTTACTCGGCAAATGATCATCTGAAAACCTTGCTTTCCTGGTGCTGTTTGTATCGTGAGGACTACTCCATCCTTGATAATGAATTGGTGCGAGATTGGTGAGTTAGTCTTATTATTGAATTGACTCACGATGGTGCAGTAGTTAGGGATGATGCTTTGGTGGCTGATTTGGCCGTCTCCTGAAATGTTACTATATGGATTTCAACATCCTTTAATCAAGAAGGTAAGTTCCATGTTCGAGCCAGAGATGGACTAACTGAAATTCCAAGCATTGGAGTGTGAAAGACATCGAAAAGGCTTCGTTTATGGATTGTGAGATAGTAGGATTATTTGATCGTGGGGTGAGTTGTTCGAAAGTCAAAACTCTTCTTCAAGGAGATTGTTGCCTAAGTTGTGTTGCAGAGATACTTGTACACGGATTGTGATCAGTTGAAGTACTGAATTTTAGTGAAACTCTGGTAACATCATTCCCCGTTCTCTTCTCATTGCTTCTACCGTAGCAGAAGGTACACAGCTTGGAGAGTTACAGCCATTAAAATGCCTAGTAAAACTCACCGGCCTCGATCTTTTAAAAAGCAACTGCCTAGAGGGATGGGATGGTTTACCAATCTACGAGTGTTAACGTTGTTACAGATGGCCAATAATGCAGTTAGATCATCCGCATTACTTTCATGAGGAAAACCATCAAAGCGTGCACGAGCCTCCTTTAGAAAGGAGGGCAACATTTGAGGAGCTGCGGTCTCTGATAAAGATTACTATTTTACGTGTAGATTTGTGTGATACGCCCAAGGCATTCAAAAATTGCGACATCTGCTGGACTAGAAGATCGAAATGTGTCAATGTGGTTCCGGTTTGAGTAGTGCCAGACATCAAGTTCACAAGCATATGGAGATGTTCACGGGGCGCAATTCGAACGGTTCATCTTTCACAGATAATCATTATTGTTGGATGATTGGCCCAATCTTTGATGACACTTTGAACATTCTGGTGGGAGAAAGAGCTGGTTGCTTCTCTCCTTTGAAATTTCAATAAATTTGGACAAATAAAGATAGAGCAAGGTAGTAGCAGTATAACGACTTGATCACCATATGCAGAACCAAAATACTTCTATGATTCTTTAGAGAACCTGTTCTAATCTAAATCTGCATGTGTTGTTCGTATTAAGAAGCAAAAGATATTTCCGTATAGTCATACAGACGCATTAATAAACTCTCTACATTGATTGATTTTACTCTCTAGAACTTCATACCTAAGTTGGCTGCGTCAACACGATCTCCTTGAGTAGGCTACAGAATGAAACCAGATCTGGTGTGGCTTGTGCGATCGCACATCTTGTTCTGTTTGTTCCGTCAAAGATCTTCCCCTACTGCTTGCTTGTGATGAGTAGTGGGGTCAAAATCAAATTAAAACATATGGGAAATACCAAAAATACTATCCTAATTTTTCATCTCAATGCTACTTTCCACCCTTTATTTTCAATAAACACATCTTTGCATCCTTCCTTTTCATTTAGACACAATGTGGCGCCCCAGTACATCACTCACTAATGTGTGCTCTTTTAATCTTTCCTTTTTAAAAACACAAGCGGAAGCCAATTTCATAATCATACATGCCTGGCTTATCAAGACAAGGCACGAGTAACATAACATATCCCTTTCATTTCATATTCACATAAGTGGTTCATTACATTCTTACTATTCACATCATTCGTTCCATACACCAAAAGACTATTAACAAACGCCTGGGAGGGGCCAAAAAGTGCCTATTCTCCTCTACTCGGCAACTTCCACTACAAAAAAAACGGATTTTTGCCACGAAAATTTTCCAACGAAAAATTTTCGTCGCAAATTTGCGACAAATTTTCCAACGAATGGAAAAATTCGTTGGAAATTTCCAACGAAAAATTTTCGTCGCAAAATTCGTTGGTAATTTCCAACGAAAAATTTTTCGTTGGAAATTTCCAACAAATTTTCCAACGATTAAAAAAAAATTGATTTTATTTGACATTTTTTATATTCGTTGCAAAATTTGTTGGAAATTTCCAACGAATTTTCCAACGAATTTCAATTTTCCGGCAATTTTTTCATATTGTACAATTTTCGTTGGAAAATTCGTTGGAAATTTCCAACGAATTTCAATTTTTCGGCAATTTTTTCATAGTGTACAATATTCGTTGGAAAATTCGTTGGAAATTTCCAACGAATTTTCCAACGATTTAAAAAAATTGATTTTATTCGACATTTTTTATATTAGTTGGAAAATTCGTTGGAAATTTCCAACGAATTTTCCAACGAATTTCAATTTTCGGGCAATTTTTTCATAGTGTACAATTTTCGTTGGAAAATTCGTTGGAAATTTCCAACGAATTTTCCAACCAATTTCAATTTTCCGGCAATTTTTTCATAGTGTACAATTTTCGTTGGAAAATTCGTTGGAAATTTCCAACGAAATTTCCAACGATTTAAAAAATATTAATTTTATTTGGCATTTTTTATATTCGTTGGAAAATCCATTGGAAATTTCCAACGAAATTTCCAACGAATTTGAATTTTTCGGCAATTTTTTCATAGTGTACAATTTTCGTTGGAAAATTCGTTGGAAATTTCCAACGAATTTTCCAACGATTTAAAAAAATTTAATTTTATTCGATATTTTTTATATTCGTTGGAAAATTCGTTGGAAATTTCCAACGAATTTTAATTTTTCGGGAAATTATTTTAGTGTGTACAATTTTCGTTGAAAAATTCGTTGGAAATTTCCAACGAATTTTCCAACGACTTAAAAAAAATTTGATTTTATTCGATATTTTTTATATTCGTTGGAAAATTCGTTGGAAATTTCCAACGAAAAAAAATTTGTTGGAAATTTTCAACGAATTTTCCAACGAATTTTAATTTTCCGGGATTTTATTTTAGTGTGTACAATTTCCAACGAATTTTCCAACGATTTAAAAAAATTTAATTTTATTCGATATTTTTTATATTCGTTGGAAAATTCGTTGGAAATTTGCAACGAAAAAAAATTCGTTGGTAATTTCCAACAAAAAAAATTCGTTGGAAATTTCCAACGAATTTTCCAACGAATTTTAATTTCCCGGAAAATTATTTTAGTGTGTACAATTTTCGTTGGAAAATTCGTTGGAAATTTCCAACGAATTTTCCAATGACTTAAAAAAAAATAATTTTATTCGATATTTTTTATATTCGTTGGAAATTTCCAACGAAAAAAAAATTCGTTGGAAATTTCCAACGAAAAAAAATTTGTTGGAAATTTCCAACGAATTTTCCAACCAATTTTAATTTTCCGGGATTTTATTTTAGTGTGTACAATTTCCAACGAATTTTTTTTTCGTTGGAAATTTCCAACGAATTTTCCAACGATTTAAAAAAAATTTAATTTTATTCGATATTTTTTATATTCGTTGGAAAATTCGTTGGAAATTTGCAACGAAAAAGAAATTCGTTGGTAATTTCCAACGAAAAAAAATTCGTTGGAAATTTCCAACGAATTTTCCAACAAATTTTAATTTCCCGGAAAATTATTTTAGTGTGTACAATTTTCGTTGGAAAATTCGTTGGAAATTTCCAACGAAAAAAAAATTCGTTAGAAATTTTCAACGAAAAAAAATTTGTTGGAAATTTCCAACGAATTTTCCAACGAATTTTAATTTTCCGGGAAATTATTTTAGTGTGTACAATTTTCGTTGGAAAATTCGTTGGAAATTTCCAACGAAAATTTTCGTTGGAAATTTCCAACGAATTTTCCAACGAATTGCAATTTTCCAGTAATTATTTTAATATGTATAATGTTCCAACGAAATTTGCAACGAAAAAACCTATTATATTTTCGCGCTCGTTCAATTTTAAAAAACCCTCTCTCTCTCTCTCTCTCTCTCTCTCTCTCCTCCTACGCCTCCTTCCCCGCTGCCCCCTTCTCCTTCTCCCTCTGTCTCTCCCGCTGCCTCCCTCTGTCTCTCCCTCTGTCTCCCCCGCTGCGCCCCCTCCTCCTCCTCCGGCTTCGGCTCCGCCCCCCCTCCTCCTCCGCGACGTCAGCTCCCTCCCCAAAGGCGCCGCCGCGGCCATCCAGGGCCGCCCCCGACGCCCCCGACACCCCCGAGGCCACCATGGGCCGCCCCCGACGCCCCCGACGCCACCAAGCCTCGTCGCCGGCGAGGGTCGAGCTTGCCCAGATCTGGGCGAGAGCTCGAGCTCGTCGCCGGCGACGAGGCTAGCCCTCGCCGGCCATGGCGAGGGCCGAGCTCGCCATGGCCGGCGAGCTCGAGCTCGCCCAGATCCGGGCGAGCTCGGCGCTCGCCGGCGACGATGCTGGCCCTCGCCGGCCATGGCGAGGGCCGAGCTCGCCATGGCCGGCGAGCTCGAGCTCGCCCAGATCCGGGCGAGCTCGGCCCTCGCCGGCGACGAGGCTGGCCCTCGCCGGCGGCGAGGGCGATTTACCGAAAAAAAAATTCAAAAAAAAAATTCGAAAAAAAAATTCGAAAAAAAATTTGAAAAAAAAAATTCGTTGGAAAAAAATTTCGTCGATTTTTCGAAAAAAAAAATTTGTAATTTTTCCAACGAAAAAAATTTCGTTGGAAAAAAATTTTCACGATTTTTCGATCAAATTTTTTTTTATTTTTCCAACGAAAAATTTTTCGTTGGAAAAAAAATTTCTACGATTTTTTTTTAAAAAAAATTTTTTAAAAATTTTTCCAACAAAAAATTTTTCGTTGGAAAAAAAATTTCCACGATTTTTAGACCAAAAATTTTTTTTGTCATTTTTCCAACGAATTTACCAACGAGTTTTTCAACGAATTTTCCAACGAAATAAAATTCGTCGCAAATTTCCAACGAAAATTGAAATTTTTCGTTGGAAAAATTTCCAACGACCTATTACCAACGAATTTTTTTTCGTTGGAAAATTCGTTGGAAATTCGTTTTCCAACGAATTTTTTCAAATTTTTCGTTGGAAAATTTGTCGGAAAAAAGCAGTTTTTTTGTAGTGTTTGTCCTGTCCAAAAGACGATATGTCTATAACAAAAAAAAACTCCATAACCCATGACGACCCGCCTATCTACTCATCGTCGTCCCTATCGTCTCCAAATCAAAGGGGTCCAAAGAGATAGCCGTCAAAGTTAATGTACCATGCCACAAATTGGATGGAAATCCACTCCGGATGCCCTATATCAACCCAAACCGTAGCCGTGTACCGCGTGAATGTCATGGTGGACTCAGGGATGTCCACGTCCTCGAAAGAGCCCTCGAAGTAAATGGGCGCTCCGTAATGTGCAATAGGTGGGACGTCCATGCTAAGTATCTAAAAAATAGTGGCAAAAGGACACCGGAAGTGCCACAACTTATGTACGAAGATCACTTTGGTGCCATAACTTTTTTTTGGAACATTTTTTTTTGTAACCGAGGTGTCCGGGCCAGCTTGCGCGCATCTTGACTATTCCTTGGGAGAGACTAACACAGTAACCCACCGCCATGGTCCCTCACTTAAATCACAAGTGCTCAGCTGGAGAATCGAACCTGAGACAAGTGCGCCTAACCACACAATCCCAAGTATGCCCTAACCAACTGAGCTACCCATAGGTGGGTTTTTTTCGGAACACTTTGGTGCCAACTTTTTTGAAAAATAATCATTTTAGTGCCAATGCTGACGTGGCTCGTTGGAAATTCGATGTGGCGCTGACATGGCTCGCCGGAAAGGTCCAATCAGCATTAAAAACCAAAAACGACGTCGTTTAGCCCGCTGACGTGTACTTTTTTAGAAAATTTTTTTAAATTATATAGAAAAAAATGTTGCCACATGGAAGGGCCGGTGGTGGTGGGCGGAGTCGTCGGCGAGGGTCGCCGGGGCCCGGCAACCCTCGTCAAGACCCAGTGAGGTCTGGATCCGGCGAGGCGAGACCTCGCCTTTGTGACCTAGGCGACGGCGAGGTCTCGCCTTGCCCAACAAAGGCGAGGCCGACCTCACCGTTGCCTTGGCTGGGCGAGGCCAGGCCTCGCCGTCGCCTGGCTTGCGACGGTAAGGTCTCGCCTCGGCCAGCAAAGGTGAGGCCGACCTTGCCGTCGCCTGGGTCGTGACGACGAGGTTTCGCCTTGCCCTGCTGCCTGGGTCGCGACGGCGAGGTCAGCCTCCCCTTTGCTCGATGAGGCGAGACCTCGCGGTCGCGACCTAGGTGACGGTGAGGTCTAGCCTCGCCTTTGCTGGGCAAGAGGCGAGGCGAGACCTCGCCGTTGCCTGGGTCGCGACGGCGAGGTCTCGCCTTGCTTAGCAAAGGCGAGGCCGACCTTGCCGTCACGACCCAAGCGACGGCGAGGTCTCGCCTTGCCCAGCAAAGGCGAGGCCAAACCTCGCCGTTGCTTGGGAGCAACGAGGGCTCCCTCGCCGCTATTACAACGTTTTTTTTAATCAAAAAATTCGAAAAAAGCCACCTAATTTTCATGTGTACAAGTCAGACCATTTTTTTTTAATATAAATGCCAGGTCAGCTTTTTGATCGGAATTTTGATCGAAGTCACTAAAGTAATCTATTTTCCTCCGACTTAGCACTAAAGTGATCCAAAAAAAAGTTATGGCACTAAAGTGATCTCTATACACAAGTTATGACACTTCTTGTGTCCTTTTGGGATGAGCTTAAGCCCAACAAGCGAAATAACTAAGTTCTACACTACATGATCCGCCCACCACACGGTCATGAGATTTGTCGAAGACAAAGCAAGTATAGGGCTCGATACTAACACTATTGATATGACTATGGGAACAACTAAGGACTCCCGAACGTATGGATCGAGTCGAACAATACAAGACCATCAATACAAGAACTAGAGCATGCATTATGAACACAAAATCACACATACTCATACGAACTCACACGCCTTATTTCTTAAATTTTCATGTGATCTTTTTCTCCCCCGACTCATGGATTTACACCAGTTCATTGTTCGGTCTGCGTGGGTCACTTCTGGTTTGCTGTTTGTGTTGTAGAAGTTAAGCGATCGAACAATAAAATAGACAGAATAATAAAATAAATCAGACATTAAATTTACGTGGTTTGGTCGTAACGACCTAAATTCACAAGGAGAGCAGCATGAAAATCTACTATAAATCAAGTGATATAACGGAAATTACAACCACACTCGAGTCAGTCAAACACTTGAGGTGTTTTCTAAGCTCCAATTACACCCAATAACTCACGTAGTGCTTAGCCCAAATTCCTCACGAAATAATCTCTCAATCTCATTGAGGAATTATACATAAATCCTACTGCAAAATTTAATCGTTACAAATACTTGGATATCTTCAGAGTATAATTTACTAGCAGAATCTCCTCTTTGATGATCTTCACAAATAACATCCTCTTCTTATTTATAGGCAAGCATTGGATCCAAATTAGGAAACCTCTTTTATGAAACCTTCTCCAATTAGGAAACATTTTTCAACTAGGAAACCATTTAATTAGGAAATCTATTCAAAATAGGAAACCTACTTGAAATAGGGAACTTTCCTATTTGGGCTCAAACTTGAGATATATTTTAACAATCTTCATCTTGGCTTGATGTTTGAGCCAAGTCACAATCACTTCATAAAAGTTTGAACTTCATTGCTACTCTCCTATAGCCCCCAGTGGGCTCAACCGCCATAGATGTCTTCCAAGTCCAAGCCTTGTTTGAACTTTGCCATAACCATAGACCTAAAATAAACACCAACTCTACTTGCACCTTTAACTGCTTCATAAGGATTTTCTTACACAACCTCCTCAATCATAGATAAAGCAAAACCATCATTGAATCAATATTTGTTAGGAGATTGAATATGCACCTTATCAATATCAGTAGTTACAACAATTATTGGCCGTATGAGCTCCGCCTCGCTACAAGTATTATCTATGTCGATTACCTCGTTAGTACCCGCTACCTTAGAAGTTTCTGGTTACAACTCCACCTCAAGTTGAACAGCATCCATATCCGTATGAACACTCCTACCCAGAAGTATTGGAGACTCGTCAAATATAATTTTTTTGCTAATAATAGATGAATTTAATTCCGGGCACTACAATTGACAACCCCACTTACCTTGTGCATAACGTAGGAACATGCACTTTCTTGTCATTCTATTGAGCTTACCATCACTAACTCAAACATAACATGGACAACTAAATATTCTAAGAATAGAATAACCAGCAACGTTACTTAACCACACTTCTTTGGGAGTCCGACATTCAATTGCAATCGATGGGGATCTATTCTTCAAGTAGCTCGTCGTACTAAGCACATCGGCTAGGAATCTCTTAGCCATACCAGCACTAGAGAGCATTTTATGGGTCATTTCTACTAATGTTTTGCTCATCATTTTTACAACATGTTGTGGTTCACTGGCACTAGTGCGGTGTTTCACTATACCCTCCTTCATGCAGAATTCGTTTAACAGCTATAAGCAAAACTCCATACTACTGTCAGTACATACCTGCTTGATCGTTTTACCAGTCTCCTTTTTTATCAAAGCTCTCAACTATTTGATCTTGATAGCAGCATTAAACTTGTGCCTAGGTATAAACACTCACGTCTTCCTCGAATAGTCATCCACAATTGTTAGTATAAATCTAGCACTCTTCCTCGAAGAAAATCGTGATAACCTACGAACATCTAAGTGAATTAATTTTGCAATTTTCGTGATTTCTCTAATAGTCGTACTGAACTGTACTTTTCGCCGTTGATCTAAGTCACAGCACCTACATACATTCAATTTATTAGCCACATAACCACAAGACAAATTTCTTTCACTTAGAACTTTCAGGCTTCTCTCGCTAATGTGCCCCAAACACATATGCCACATTTCAGACTCTCGAACAGATGCATCCGACGTCTTTGCGATGAATTCTATCACTGTCTCACCTTGAAGTTCATATATGCTATTGTGCTTGATTTCTTTCATTATCACCAAGGCAGCTTGACCAATTTTCAGAACTCTACATTCTGAAAAATATTGATACCCAGCTAAATCTAGGGTACTTAAGGAAATCAAATTTTTCTTCAACTCTGGAACATGTCTCACTCTACTCAATGTCCTCATGATACCATTATGAATTCTAATTTTAATATCACCAACTCCCACAACATTGCACTCAACATTGTTCCCCATTTGCACTTTACTACTATCCGTGCACTAATAAGCAGTACACCAATTTCTATTTGGTGTGGCATGAAAAGAACAACCATAATCCATAATTCATTTGCCAAATGACGAATCATCAGCGACAGACAAGATAAAATCGGCATTATCCGAATTACCATAAGTTATAGCTGCAACATCATCCACAGATTCATCTCCAATTCCCTTACCTTTCTCATTATTCAGCTTAAGGCAATCCCTTCTAAGATACCCCCTCTTGCCATAGCTCCAACAGACAACACCACCAGTCCTAGACTGATTTCGTTTATTCATCTTTATTCTACTTTTGCTAACATGAGTACCAGTTCTTCCTCTTCTTTCACCTACTAAAATAGTAGATACATGTTCATCATATTCTCTTCTACGGATGTCTTCACTTAGAATTAAATCTCAAACACTATAAAACGTCAAACTTGTTGACTCAGAGGAATTAGTAATAGTAATAACAGTAGTATTCCAACTATTAGGCAATGAAGATAATAGAATAAAAGCACATACCTCAACTTCAAAGTCAATTTCAACTTAACTCAATTGACTAATGATGACATTGAATTCATTAATATGATTAGCAACTGATGCACTTTCACTCATCTTTAAGTTAAACAAACGTCATATCAAATAGATTTTGTTGATCGCAGAGGGTTTCTCGTACATGTCCGGCAGGGCTTCCATCAAACCTGCAATGGTCTTCTCTTTCACAATATTAGACGTTACGAGCCAACGTCAGCTGAATAATACCCAAAGCTCGTCTATCCAGCAATTCCCAATCAACTTGCTTCGTCGTCTCTAGCTTCATCCCATATAGGGGTAAGTGCAGTTTCATTTGATATAGATGATCCTTAATTTGCATCTTCCAAAAACCAAAATCCTTCGCATCAAATCTATCAATTCTCACTTTTCCTTCTTCTATCGCCATTGATTCACTTTAACTCAGCCAAGCTTAGCTCTGATACCAATTGTTGCGGAAGTCAAGCAATCAAACAATAAAATAGACAGAATAAGAAAATAAATTGGACACCAGATTTACGTGATTCGGTCGTAGCGACCTACGTCCACGGGGAGAGTAGCACGAAATTCCTATTTCAATGAAGATTAAAACTACACTTGAGTCACTCAAATAATCTCGGTGTTTTCCAAAACTCAATTACACCCAATAAGTCATGCAGTGTTTAGCCTCAATTATTCACGAAATAATCTCAATTATTCACGAAATAATCTCTCAATCTCACGGAGGAATTACACATAAATCTCGCCGCAAGATTTAATCTCTACAAACACTTGGATATCTTCATTATGTAATTCACTGGCAGAAGTTCCTTTTTGATGACCTTCACAAATAACATCCCCTTCTTATTTATAGGCAAGAATTGCATCCAAATTAGGAAACCTCTTTTAGGAAACCTTCTCCAATTATGAAACCTTTTTCAACTAGGAAACCATTCAATTAGGAAACCTATTCAAAATAGGAAACCTACTTGAAATAGGAAACTTTTCTATTTGGGCTCAAACTTGAGACATATTTTAACAGTCTGAACTTCCATGGTTCGCTGTCCATGGGCATTTCACTCCGAGGCATCTCGGTTCGTTGTTCGAGGCATCCAAGGTTCGCTGTCTTGGGCATCTCGACTCCCCTAGGGCATCATTGATTCGTTGTTCGATGGTTATCTCTTAACATAATTTTTTTTTTCACACAATCCGTGCATTTTATCTTGCATTATATCACACGAACACCCAAAATCAGCATGCATTCGTCAAACCGTGAGCTAGAAAATGGTGTTACCACACGATATCACATATTTCAGTATGCCTTTCACACTGTACCACATGAACACTCCATGGTTCAATCCAATTTAGCATGCATCAGGGACCCGGGGCTAGAAATCTAGCACCATCTCACGGTGACAACGTTTCTAGACTCAACCACAAGCCGAGCACATCCGCACAATTCATGCATTACATCACACGGACAAATTCACCACAAGCTGAGCACTAAAATCCACCAAACATAGCACAATTTCACTGGTTTCTAAAACAAACCCGAGAGCTTCAAGACCGTTCCTCGCCTATGTCTAGTTCCAATGAGTCGAGAAACAACAAAATGAACTTAGTTTCACATGCATGGACAATTCTTCAACCGAGCACCGAGAATAAACCGAATTATAGCACAATTTCTACAATCCTAGGACAACCCGAGAATCCTATACCATTTCTCACCTATGTGTCAAGTTCCCATGAACCGAGGGACAACAGATATGGGCTTGGTTTTCACATGCATGGGCAATTCTTAACATACTTTCAACAACTAAGAAACTAGAGGGTTGCCATGCCTAGACTACACTCGTTCTCCAAGAAGCAAGAAGATCAAATAGCATTGAACTTAGCAATTTCACTTACTTGTTAGATTGATTTAGATAACCAAACTTCAACCTACTTGAGTGCTTGATCTTTGAGAGCTCTTGGTGAAGAGAATTGAGAGAAAATGAAGTGCTATGGTGAGAGGGTGTAGCGTCCTAGGCAAGCCCCTTTCAAGATGAGTCCTCTAATCCTCATTAGTTATCAGATTATTTACAGGCGGAAGATGTTTTTTTCTAAAGGTGAGCAATTATAACATGAATGTGACATGAAAACATAGATATATAGATCTACAAGGATGCGCAAGTTATGAAAATACTACCATTCTCATACAATAATACGGGTGATACAAAGATGAGTTCAAAACACAGGGAGACTACAGAACTACTCTAACCCGGCTATACACCGTAACCCACCAGCCCTAACCAAAAACAAACAAGGCTATCACCCATCACTACATGACCCTATCTCCAAAAAGTGACAATCGTGTCTTTCTCAAAAACTTGCTTATTCTTCTTTCTCCTCCTCGGTACATACCTCACTCCACCCTGCTACTAGCACTGTCATCAGCTCCATTTGACCTCTGGTATGGGAGTGGCCCCACTAAACGTCCTCCAGCACGGACGTAAATAGCAATAAATCCCAAAAGGATGGGTCCAACAGGGGATCAATATCAACAGTCCGGATGGATATGCATTTTACAAATACAAGCTCAAGGAAAAGCAGGTCCCCAAACTCATACAAGTGGCCCTCGAAATCGATGAGAACCCTATAGCTAATTGAGGTCGAAGTAGGAAGTATCGACGTGGCTACTAGTCTGTAAAAAATGTCAATAACAAACAGTAAGCAAAAGCTCTATCACCCCATACTAAACATATAATATCATGCACCTCAACATCGTCAATTAGATAGACAACTAATCAATCCACAACCAACCATAGCATACATAAACCCCCTGTTCACATTCGAGCTCTAATCACCAGACAAAAGATTGTCAATCAATGAACAGTCATTCACACAAGCTCTCAACGCATACATTGCGTTACAATGATCAACTTTAATCACCACTCCAAGATACATAATTGGTGCGCTCCCCGGCCACGCTAGGAGGAACATCCCAACTAGCACGTTCGATGCGCCCTGACCGATCTGTTACAGTATACGCCGGATTACTCAATGGCCCGCGCGGGCTTCATAGGTCCACTGATCATGACATCCCGTTCGTACTCCCGAGGCATTTAGGGCATGGCTCATCCTAGGCAACGTGGACCACCAGCCCATGGTATCCTGCTTTCCCGACAGGCTCCTTGGGGCATTGTCGTCCGTAGATCGACAACATCAAGTATCTCTCAATCACACAACCACACACGTAAACAATCTTTTCAATTTATTCAACATATCTTCACAACTCAAATTTTCAGGTTCTGTGCTCTCAAAGATCACTCATTTACAAAAGAATTTGACATTGAAACAAGGCCAAATAAATATCATTGAAAAGCTAGGTAAGAGTGGTTACTAGCTCTAGTAGACCAAAAATAAAAAAGCCAATGTTTTCAAGTAAAAACTGGCGGATCAATAAAACTAGTGAAACCGGACAGATTTGCATGGTTTGGGAAATCAATTTCAAAGGCATAGCAAATGGATTCCAAAAATTCTAAAATTCGAATATGTTACAAATAAGACCTTAAAAAATATTTTCCATGAAGAACTAAATCCCAAAATCCTCTTGTAGAGGCCACTTTTAATGGCTCGAAAACTGACTAGAACTGGTCTGTCGAAACAGCAAAATCGAGTCACGAAGAATGCTCGTTTCACAAACCAAAATATTTTCAAACACTTTGAAAATTTTATATGTTGTAGACAAGGGCATCTTGAACAAATTTGTGAAGGAAGTGTGACCAAATTCAAAGTGGAGATTTTTATAAAAATTCGAGGAGGCATAGAGGTCACGATTTCCACGATAAAAATAGTTCTGACCCAGTAAGAAATTAGACCTTCGTAAAATCCATTTGAACTCAAAAAAATCTGAAATTTAAGTATGTTATAAATCAAGATTTTCTGAACAACTTTGATTGAAAAACACTTGGCAAGATTTGGACCAAAAAAGGGTCTATAAAAATAGAAAACCAGGAATGTCCAGAAAAGTCAAATCTGGAATCCGAGACAAAACTTCAAGAAACGTTTTTCTATCTTAAGATTCACCACTTCCCAGCCAAGAAAACATCAAACCAAGGGTTCAAATCAGCATGCAACACCTTTCCAACTTAATCTAGCAACCTAGGTTCACCAAAAATCATTCTAGGGGTTCAAACATTCGAGAACAACAGCTATACAACAGATTGACCTCTTTTACCGCCATTCTAGCCAACTCAGCGACCTAACCGAGACCCTAAATCGACATGTAAGACCTTGTCATGGTTAGTATGAAGTGAAAGGCACACTTGCCTTATCGGTGAGGGTCGTAGTCGTAACGTGGGGTTCCTGTCCAAGGTGGGGAGAACTGCACGGCGGTGGTGGGGCTAGCTATTGCTGCTGGCATGCGAAGATGGAATGGCCAGGCTGCTGCTGCTAGTCGTGGATGGAGCAGGGGGACGTTAGCTACTGGTCGGGCGAAGTGGCTGGCTTTCGGGTGGACAGAGAGAGAGAGAGAGGCGAGAGAGAGTGAGCTGGGTGAGAGAGTGAGAGGGAGTGAGCTAAGGAGGGTGATTGAGGGGAAAATGTATTATCGGATGGCTCTTCAGCTCCCTTGCATGCATGGGCATGCATGGATGCCACTTGGCACTTCTCTTTGGCCAAGTGTAGAGAGGGAAAAGAAGACAAAGAAGAGAAGGGGAAGGGTTACTGCTTGTGGTATTATCCGGCGGAAAAAGGGGAAGAAGAACAAAAAAGGAAGAAAAGGAGAAAAGAAGAAGAGAGGGGGGTGGCGGTGAGTAAGGGGAAAAATGGAGGAAAAAATATGACGGTGATGGGTTGGCACGGAGTCGGGTCGTGCAGACGATGCAATGTTGGGCTAGTCGGCTCGACGGTAATGATCCAAAGAATCCAAACTCTCGATTTCAAAAACGATAATGGCGACGTTAACGCAGCACCCAAATTTTCAATTCCTAATTTATGTCGACGAGCGCCCTAATCCATTAGGATCCTTTAATCCTTTGGCCATGAATTTCAGGATGCCATAGAGGGAGTGTTCGGCCGAGAGGGAGGAGAGAGAGAGTGATCCATGTTCAAGTCTTCATAAAGCCTTTTAGCTCAATCTTTGTATGTCATTTGCCATTTGTGATAACCTTGAAGACATTTGGCTCAAACTTGCATGTGGCTTACCACTTATGATAACCTTAAAGACACTTGTCTTTTGGTGTCAAAGCCATAGAACACTTGTCTTGGTCATCTAGACACTTTTTCTTGCATAAGAAAGTTGAGGTGTCAAGATTAGTGGACATATGTACATTTCCATGCAAATTGCCTTCTAATTCTTGAAATTGAAGAATTGAATTACCAATGATGTACCCTAAGATTTTTGGCCATAGTGGGAGATTAGGTGTCTAGTTCCATAGATTATATATGTGAACAATTTATTAATGTCACATTACTAGAATTATCATACACGATGTATTTCTCGATTTTTCTAAAGTCATGAGATCATTGGTGACAATACCGAACGACAAGTTTATTCTTACAATCACTAGACAGAAGATTGAGAGATTGTCCAATCTCAATATGTGACCTAGTATTACCATTTAGCAACTAGTGTCACCCGTCTCCAACCATGTTTGTTCCAATATTGATTCACAAGCTCATTTCGTGTTGCTCGTACCTTGAACTCCGTACTCAATAATATTGAGTTTTTATAGCCTAATTATTATTATCGGATAAGCAAAACTCAGGATGTTACACACTACATCCCATCTCGCCACAAATATTTATTTAAGTTTCAAATTTCCTTGCCACAACACCCCTTTCATTTTGCCAAGGCCCATCTATCCACTTAGAAAACCCTAGACCCACTCCCTAACCTTTACCGATGGCAATTGGCGAATCGTGCTAATTTAGGTTGGTAATCTCTAAAAGAAGTTAGTAAATGTAAGTGGTTGCTAACCAATGCAAATAAAAGTTGGTAAGTCAATAGGAAAGTTGTTAAGTAAAAAAAATAAAAAACAATCAAACATTGGCAAGAAACTCATAACCCAAAATTCATTGGTAATGTACTATGACAAAAGTTATAAGTCTAAGCCACTCTAATTTAGGTCGACAATTTTTTAATAAGAGTTAGCAAATTTGAAGCATCAGCAAGCTATGCAAATAAAACTTGATGTATTAGTACAAAAGTTGGTAATATGCAAACTATAAAAAAAAAGTAGGTAATTTGATAAAATCGTAAGTTGGACAAGTTAACTGGAAACAACAGTTTTCTGGAAGCCGCTAACATTTAAGTAAATTTACCAGCATGGAAGAAAATTTCTACTTTTGAACACGGCCAATAGAATTTTATTCCATCGAGAACTGAAGAACTTAAATTCTAATGTTGGCAATGCATCAAGTGCGATGGACTTTCAATACGTGAGGAGGATAGTGCAAGAGTTGCAAGCAACTCATTATAGGATGGCGAAATCTGACCAAAGAGGCATCATCATCAAGAGCTCAAAATGCAAGAGACTTTCTAGATTCGACCAAAAAAAAACGGAGAGAGATTTTCTAAACGATTTATGCCATTGATATATTTACCAATTCTGGGAGGGGAAGTACTATGCATACTCATGTACCGTTTCCATCTACTATTTTCATTTAAAGAATGGTCAGAGTTGCATATGTCCATGAAACATCCAATTCAAACTCCTCTCTCTCTCTCTCTCTCTCTCTCTCTCTCTCTCTCTCTCTCTCTCTCTCATGCGCACACTACCCGTCGCTCAGCGACGGAGGCCACCTGTGAGCACCGACGACCTCAAATCAAAGGCCAATTTGAGATTGTGGACCTCACATTAGCCTCGACCCAAGGCCTTGACGCCATAAGATTGATTTCAAACTTTGACAAGCTTGATTTGAAGTCACAGCTTCGTGTGCTCAAGCTAGAGGTGGCAAGGATTGCCGGTCGAGGGCTAGTGAGGAGAACGGATCAGAGATAGTCGGTGATGGTGACGGCGCAGTGGCGCGCATCAATAGCCCCTGGCAGAATAAGTTGCAGCCTGTGCAGTGTGTATGTTTTGGCAGGTATAATGTGGCGAAAGTCCACTTGCTAATTGAACGGGGGATCGGGGACATTACATAGACAAGAAGCGTGGGAATAGTACCTCCCCGCGCCCAATAACTTATGAGCCTCCACTTGGTTGTTTCAATTAGAAATTATGGTGAAGTCACGCCTTTCTGTGCTAATATACTTCATCAACCTATGATCCTGATTAAATTAGAAACGAGGGGTTGGTCAACCCAAAATGGTTGGACAAACACCAAAAATTTAAGAGTAGATCAGGATCTTCCTATCTGTCGCGCGACTTCGAGCTTTACAAAGGGAACAATAACATAAGAAAGACCGTCTCTCGCCTTGCAAACTGACTTAGAAGAAGGACGGGGCAGTGCATCATGCTTTTTTAGTTGGGATAATGGCACGGATGGTCCTTAAACTTTGTTTCAATGTGTAATATGGTCCTTGAACTTACAATATGTTCAATGGGGTTCCTAGACTTTTGGTACATGTTTAATATAATCCCTGAACTAAATAAAAATGTTTAATATTTTCCTTCTATTAATTCAAAATGAATGGCAACATTAAACATAATTGGACATGTACTAAAAGTTTAAGGATAATATTTAACAAATTAAAAGTTTAGGAACTACATTGCACATTATCTTAAAGTTTGGGAATTACATTGAACAAATCAAATATTTAGGGATCACAATACATATTGTACCAAAGTTTAGGAATTATTTGTGTCATTTTCCTTTTTTTAGTTAGATTCTCCCTTTCTTGTGTAAAGATTGAGCTGACAATTTTTGCTCACTGAAGAGTAACATGGGAAGAATCGACGGCCCAAAAAGTCAAACATATGAGTGCCGGTGGCCTATCGTTGACACTTCTCATCTAAACAATTTCTGTTGGGAAAATTCAATCCCCGATCGTCACGTTCGAAACATATTCGGAACGAATTCGATTAGTGCGGAAAACGTGCCCGAGAATCATCAAACTTGTATCACCGATCGTACAGGCATATCACACAATGAACATACCCGGTATTGTCACAGATTAAGTGCCACTTTGCGCCTGAATGTTCTTCGATCGTCTTTCGCATTCGAGTTCGTTCCTTAGAGAAACAGAGAAGACCACGTTCTTGAAAGAGTGTGTTTGCATGTATGAAAGTCACGTTCTTTCCAAAGGGTGCCTTCTAGTATTATAAAAGAAATAACTACCTCATGGGCCCTTGTGGCTCACGGGCCGGGTTTGGCCCATCTTGGGCAGTCCACCCATTATATCCTTCATCTCTCACTCGCTCACGATGGGCTAAACACAACTCTCTTCCTTGCAAAGTTCATTTTGGCAAATAATTCGTGCGACCAGCATACTACAAGAGCTCGTTGTTATACATCTGTTAGGAATATATAACAGCTCATATTTGGGCACTATGCAGAGTAGAATTAGTATGCAGTTCCCTAGATCAATCAGTCACATTTTTATCTCTCTTGATCTCTTTTAGTATCTCGTATATTGTATTCACAACTATGATTTACTTAAAATCATAATTGGTCGACCTGTGAATACAAATATAGAATGTGACATCATAAGTTAAATTGATCTTCCTCTTTCCTTAAACCTCTCCATTTCAGTCCAACTTGCTTTTCTAGAAATGCCCCGTTAGACCGAATTATCATGATCATCGGCAACATCCTAAGATAGCAAACACTGAATAGAAATTTTGAGAATAAGTAAGAGTCGTGAGGGCACTTTAATTGGGAAAAACTATTTCCCTCAAGAGTCTCACACGACTTAAAAATTGAGATCATAATTTTGTTAACTCTTATCGGTCGTTTCATGCATACGTAATATGAAATACGTATTACGGTATTATCTCCTTTTCCCATAGAGCGTATGTCTTTACTCTCAATACCGTACAGATGATAGTTTAGAGATACTCAATGTCTAACTTGAGTTCACAAATCTACTCTATTCATAAGCATCTATTAGAACTCACATCTGGCATTAAAGACAGGTAAAGTGAAATATGTGGGTCATTTCACTTTCGGACATAATAATCTATATGTCCTCATCTTAACATTCTGTTAAGGCGACGTCCATACTTCAAGCTTGAGCTCTCAATTATCACCTAGATAACAAGCTTAAAATTGTCTCATCTCTATTCATCACACAGTGAGTAGAGGCGATTACCCGTGTGAGTGGGCTAATCTCTCATCTGTCCGACATACCTTTTCAATATAATGCACTCAGCATCGACATTCACAAACGTCATACAAACTTATAGGCATTGATAATAACAAACTTCATTAATAGTGAACATTCTAAGAAAAATACAATATACAGTACATCATATTCTACACAGTCCTAGAGATCTCACATGACCATGGAAAACTTCTCTAGGAATCGGCTTCGTCATAGGATCTGCTATCATCCTTTGTGTAGATATGTACTTCACGTTCACTTCCTTTCGTGCAACCATGCCCTTGACATAGTTATACTTGATATCTATATGTTTGGTCTTTCCATGGTACTTGGGATCCTTAGTGTACGCTATTGCTGCTTGGTTATCACAATAGACCAATACTGGGTTTGCAGCTTTCTCAGTTACACCTAAGTGATCCAAAAATCTTCTAAGCCAAACAGCTTCTTGTGTCGCTGCTGATAGAGCCACGAACTCGGCTTCCATTGTAGATAAGGCTATACACTGTTGTTTCTTACTGCTCCAAGATATGGCGCCATTATTCAGTAAGAATATGTATCCAGAAGTAGATTTCCTTTCTTTTAAATCTCCTCCCCAGTCAGCATCAGTATAGCCTTCAAGGTGTAGATCACTTCCTTGATAAGTCAGCGTATAGTCGGCACTTCCCTTTAGATATCTCAGGATTCTTTTGACGGCGATCCAATGTGCTTGACCTGGATTGGATTGGTATCTACTTACCATTCCAACTGCATAACAAATATCTGGTCTTGTACACATCATAGCGTACATCAAGCTTCCGACAGCACTAGCGTATGGAACTTGTTCCATTTGCTCCTTTTCTTGTGAAGTCTTAGGACACATTCTGTCGCTTAATGCTTCGCCCTTTGCAATAGGAGTATCTATTGGTTTACAGTCTTGCATACGAAATCGCTCAAGGATTTTATTCACATACGTCTCTTGTGAAAGAGATAGGGATTTCTTTGAGCGATCTCTTGAAATCTTAACTCCAAGAATGTATGCAGCTTTACCCATATCTTTCATATCAAAATTGGAAGATAACCAATTCTTGACTGTATTAACTAACTCCATACTACTTCCGGCAATTAGTATATCATCAACATATAATGATAAGATCACAAATTGATCTTTGGATCTTTTGATATATACACAATTGTCTTCACTAATCATTTCAAAATCATATGCCATTATTGTATTGTGAAAACGTATATACCATTGTCTCGAAGACTGCTTAAGGCCATATATCGACCTCAATAGTCGACACACTTTGTGCTCCTGGCCTTTTGTAATGAAACCAACAGGTTGTTCCATATAAATTTCTTGCTCACCTATGAATACATATCCCTTTGAGTGCTCTGAGTATCTTATAAAAATACTCTTTTTGCCTCTTGGGCCTAATTTTCCATACTTATGAGAAGACTCACGAGTATAGGCAGCACAACCCCAAGGTTTGAGAAAGCTTAAATCAGGCTTTCTGCCTGTCCATAACTCATATGGAGTAGAAGCAACTGATTTAGAAGGCACACGGTTAAGTATGTAGGCAGCAGTCAACAAAGCATCACCCCAAAAGGTGATGGGCAAGTTAGCATGTGCCATCATTGATCTAACCATTTCCATTAGAGTTCTGTTTCTTCTTTCCGCAACACCATTTTGTTGATGAGTATATGGAATAGTCAGTTGTCTTTCTATTCCCTTTTCATCACATAAATTTCTGAACTGATCAGACAGATATTCTCGACCTCGATCGGATCTTAATGCTTTTATTTTCTTGTCTAATTGATTTTCCACTAAGCTCATAAATTTTTTAAAGCAATTTAAGGCCTCAGATTTATGAGAAATCAAATCGACATGTCCGAATCGAGTATAATCATCAATAAATGTGATAAAATAAACAGACCCGTGCCTTTCTTTTATATTCATTGGACCACAGATGTCAGTATGGATTAACTGCAAAGGAAATTCAGCTCTTCTTCCTTTTCCAAATGGTTTCCGCGTTGTTTTTCCTTCTAGGCAATGCTTGCATACGGGCAAATCAACCTTTTTAATATTGCCCAATAAGCCATCTTTAGCCAATCTATTCATTCTTTGTTGGCCAATATGACCAAGTCTAGCATGCCACACGTTCACATCATTCTCATAAGAATCAGATGATGTAAATAAGGAATAACTAACATTAACTTCATAATAGTCAACATCTAGTACAATGAAACCATCTAAGAAATATCCGGAACCATAATAACTTGTTCCTAAACACAAGTCTACACCATTATTATGGAAGTTTACAGTAAAACCAAGTCTAACTAAAATCAACACCGAAACTAAGTTCCGACGAATCTCTGGAGCAAATAGCACATCATGTAGGAACAATGTGCGTCCACCGCGCATAAATAGTTGACAGGTACCAATGCCTCTGACCTCCACTCTTGAATTGTTCCCCACGTATATCCACTTCGTTCCTTATGGAACTCGTCGGAACTCCACGAAAGCTTCTCTGTCCTTCGCTACATGGTCTGTGGCTCCCGAGTCTACAGTCCACAAAGGATTATATTCGGTTAGAAACACTGAACTAGACACATAAGTAGCATTTTCATGAATGCTAAGGGTTTCTACCTTCTTTGGCTCGCCACAGTCGCGAGCAAAGTGACCATTCTTGCCACAGTTGAAACATTTCACTCTTGAAATGTTCTTCTTGAAAGGACGCTTTCCTTTCTCCCGTTGGTTGAGCCTCGGCTTCTTCCCTGAAGGACTTGGCCCTTTGCCTTTCCACTTCCTTGACCCAGTAGGGTGCTTCCTCTTGGAGCCCGAAACTCCATGCGAGCTAGAACCAGCAAAATAAATATCAGTTTCTGGCTTAGCCGCTATGAGGCGATCCTCTTCCAGCTCAAGATGCCGCATAGCATCCTCGAAGGTCTCGATACCCTCATTGTGGGTCAAATGGATCTTCATATGCTCCCAGCTTTGAGGCAAGGAGCGGATTACTGCCTGCACCTGTTGTTCATCAGTGAGTATGTGCCCGGCATCCTTTAGCTCACTTATCATATTCGACATCTGCCTCAAATGTTGTTTCATGGTCTTTCCATGAGACATCTTGTAAGAGTCGAAACGGATAGTGAGTTGTCTCAGTTTGGTCACAGAAGTTCGACCAAATCTTGATGCCAGTGCAGCCCACATCTCTTTAGCGCTCTGGAAACGTCCGAACTCTCGCATGATGTCATTGTCCATGCTGCTTAGCAACGTAATGCGAGCAAGAGAGTTCTTTCTTTTCCAAACAGTGAAGGCATCTTTATCCCTCTTGTGTTGGGCAGTTGTCCCTTCCTCAGGTTCTTCCATAATCTGGTTAAGAGCTTCGAGTGCCTCTTGCTCTTCCAGCACATATTGGATTTTGAGACTTCAAATCTCATAATTGTCGCCATTCAATTTTTCTCCCTTATTTAGTTCAGCCACTATGTTCTTAGTTGCTGAAGCCATCGTATCTGAACATTTCAGACACATACGCACGAGTTATTAAAGCCTATCTAAATGCTTCATCAGCATCATGATTACATAAACTAATCATGTTAATGAATAGTTTCACTAAAGGTCTTAGAGTCGAAAGTTCACTATGTTCCCAATCATCGTCTAAAAAACCTAATTTGAAATTACCATTAACATAATCATTTTATGTAATGAAATTGGTTCTTCAAAAGTTATACAAATTTTAAAGAACTTCCCACATAAACATAACACATAATATGGCAATTATAAAATGAAAAACATCAAAAATTCATAGCCACATATATATCATAAAACATTCACAAATGTTTAAGAATATGTAATATCAACCAAAGACATGTACATAATTGGTTCCAAATTCTAAAAGAACAACATCAAGTGTACCAATCTAACACATAGACAGGAAAGGACTCATAAAATTCTTCAGAAAGTTTTATTTTCTTCGGAACATAAATAGAAGCTTCCGAAAAACCCTTAGATCCTGACCATGATTTGCCCCGAGACCCATTCAATGCAAGGGTTGATGTCCTTCTTGCCCCAACCTTTATGTATTCTTGCACAAAATTCTCCACAAGCATCTTATAGCTTGGACCATTTAAGGTTTCTCTAACCTTATCAAGCATTCTGCCCAACTCCTCAGGAATAGTGCACTTTATGGCTCCGACCATTACATACTCCGGCATTACAAAGCCGTTCCAAATGATATCCTGTATCATTTTGTTGACCTTGATGATGTGTGTCATCATATCATCTCTGGCGTCCCATCGATAAAGGGCTAGCTTGATTCTTAGGTTCTCAAGCTTCTCCTTTTGAGCCGCCGTTCTTGGGATTATCGGAGTGCGTCTCAAATGTACCATTGTTCCTGCAACGAATGCAGAACAAAGGATTACTTATAATCCATGATACATTAAGGTAATGAATGCTTATTCATATACATATGAGCTGACACTTGTATTTCAAAAGACTATAGAGAAATACTACAGAAAATGCCAAAAAAATATACCCCTAAGTACGTGTACATAGGATTTATCGTGCATTTTCATATCCATAAGTACAGCAAAAATATAATATCAATACACCATAACGTAGAGCATTCCGATACGAGCACGTCAATACCAAGAACGCCCAAATCGGAGCTCAAATGAGCTCGAACGGGCCGATAGAAGACACAAGGGTCAATCTGCCGGTTTGAACCGGTCCGGTCCGACCGGTCCGACCGGTCCGGTCCGACCGGTCCGACCGGTCCGACCGATCAACGGTCAAGTCAACGGTCAACGTACGGTCAACGGTCAACTCGGGTCGGGTCAACTCGGGTCGGTAAACCGGGTCGGGTCAAATGGTCAACGGGTTGGGTCAGGTCAACGGGTCAACCCCGGGTCGGGTCAAGTCAGCCGGGTTGGACTGATGACGTCAGCGTGACGTCATCTTCGGCGGTTCCCGCGGCAACCGAGGCGCCGTTTCGCGGGGGCCGCTTGTGGGTGTCACGCGCCGTCGCGCGCTTGGCCCTTGCCGGTGCGTGAGGGCGCGTCCGGCGTATTCCGGCGACGCGCCGCCCATCAATTTTCTCGTCTCGACGAGTACTTTCCGTTTATGCAATAAAATTCGAGTTTTGACGAAAAACAGAAATCGAAACATGCATGAACAGTTCGGCGACGCGACGAAGACGAACAAAAAACGAGGCCAAAACGAAAACAAGCAGTATACACTTCAGACGATACATAAGCATGATCGAGAAACAAGTAAGCGGGCTCTGATACCAATGTTGGGAAAATTCAATCCCCGATCGTCACGTTCGAAACATATTCGGAACGAATTCGATTAGTGCGGAAAACGTGCCCGGGAATCATCAAACTTGTATCACCGATCGTACAGGCATATCACACAATGAACATACCCGGTATTGTCACAGATTAAGTGCCACTTTGCGCCTGAATGTTCTTCGATCGTCTTTCGCATTCGAGTTCGTTCCGAAGAGAAACAGAGAAGACCACGTTCTTGAAAGAGTGTGTTTGCATGTATGAAAGTCACGTTCTTTCCAAAGGGTGCCTTCTAGTATTATAAAAGAAATAACTACCTCGTGGGCCCTTGTGGCTCACGGGCCGGGTTTGGCCCATCTTGGGCGGTCCACCCATTATATCCTTCAATTTCGCTCCACCCTTTTGGCCTCACCAGATGAGATTTCACCACTTGTTGTCTAGATTTTATAGGAGTTTGGGGCGCTCATAAAAGGAAATAACCTCAATGCCTTATTTGGTTACTTAGAATTCATTCGGCGAGATAGAATGATATAACGGCTTTTCGTAGAATCGATTTAATAGCATGAAATGGAGGGAAATACATGCCAAACTTGGAAGAAAAAGAGATCTATTGCCTTTTTTTTGAATTACAATTACAAATTAAGAAGTTACATCAAATAGCAAATATTGTTGGGGCGAGCTTGTCTAGGTTGAATTCTTAATGTCAACCGGCGTACTGATTTCCATCAAAGGACGAGAGGTGTCGTACTGAGTTTAGTCAACTCTTGCCTTTAAAATTGTGGTTGCTCAACAGTCAACGTTTCACGTGCCATGCTTGTCTCGACCTCTCGATAGATCTCACATTCATCGCTAAGAAATTGATGCCGAAGCGCGATAGAAATTAGACTAAACAGAAGAATCGGAATGATAAGAGGAACAAACTGTTCTCTCAATTGATTAACTATCAAAATATCCAAAGTCTACTTAAAGGAAACCCTAAAACAAGCATATATAGCCCCAAACCTAGCCTTACTAGGATTAGTAAACATCAAAACGTAAAATTACAAAACTATCATTTACTAAATTAACCCATAAAAAATACTAAAAAAAAGAAAATCCCATTTAAACGATCCCGAATCGCGAAAATCCATCGTTAGTCACGGCCAACGGCGGTGAGTATTGATCAGCATGCCGTTTCGCTTCAGCCGATCAAATTTGAGCTCAATCCGACATCTTTGACTTCAAGTCCGCCGGTTCGTCCAGTCGTATAACGGGTCCGCCGGTCCCCTAGGTGCATCATCCTCCCCTGCTAGAGAAAGATTCGTCCTCGGATCTACTTCGCCTTCATTGTCGTCGTCAATCTTCTTAGGATCTTCTTCTTCTTCAGTGTAGTGAGGTGACAAATCTGCTACTTTAAAAGTTCCGGATACATTATACTTACCCCGCAATTCAATCTTGTAAGCATTGTCACCAATTCGCTCTAAAACTCTGAAGGGTCCACCAGCTCTAGGTTGAAGCTTGCCAAACTTACCCGCTGGAAATCGTTCTTTCTTAAGGTGAATCCAAACTAGATCACCTTCCTTGAAGACGACTCTTTTCTTGCGCATATCCACGCGTTACTTATACTTCATGTTCTGCCTGTTGATCTGATTATGAACCTGAGAATGCAGCCCTTTGATATGTTTTGCATGTTCTTCAGCTTCCGAACTAAATTGCTTGAGAACTGGTATCGGTGTGAGATCTAATGGAGTAATTGGATTACGCCCATAAACCACTTCAAAAGGAGTCTTGCCTGTAGTTCGGTTTTCTGATATGTTATATGCAAATTCTGCCTGAGGCAATGCCAAGTCTCATTATTGCGAGTTATCTCCAATCAAATTTCGCAGTAAATTCCCTAAGCTTCGATTAACAACTTCGGTTTGACCATCAGTCTGAGGATGATGAGATGAACTAAACTTCAAACTTGTACCCATGTACCTCCAAAGAGTGCGCCAGAAGTGACTCACAAACTTCACATCACGATATGAGGTTATGGACTTAGGAATTCCATGCAGCTTAACAATCTTCTGTAGAAACAATCAAGCAACCTGTGAAGCATCATACGACTTGCTACACGGGACAAAGTGGGCCATCTTCGAGAACCTATCGACAACCACCATTATTGAATCCTTACTCCGCTGCGTTCTTGGCAAACCTAATACAAAGTCAAGGCTAACATCCTCCCACGGTAGAACTGGAACAGGTAGAGGCATATACAATCCTGCATTAGTACTCTTGGCCTTTGCCACATGACATACCTTGCACCTCTCTATAAAACGTGTCACGTTACGCTCCATCCGAGGCCAATAAAAATGTTCACTCAACAAGGCCTTCGTCTTATCCACGCCAAAGTACCCAGCTAAACCGCATGCATGTCCCTCAATAATAATAGATTCCCTCAAAGAACATTGAGGAATGCATAATCTGTTACCTTTAAATAGATAACCCTTCACTATCTGAAATTGCTGAAAAGGCTCCGTTTTGCTATTCCTCCAGATATCCCCAAAATAAGGATCATCAACATATAATTCTTTAAAAGTATCATAGCCTAAAACTTTTACCTGCATCGTAGATAGCAAAGAGTGTTTTCTGCTCAATGCATCTGCCACACTATTTAACACTCCTGCTTTATGCTTGATGGAAAAACTGAAAACTTGAAGGAACTCCACCCACTTTACATGCCTTGCGTTCAATTTTGTGCTACCCATTGATGTATTTCAAGGCTTCATGATCAGAAAATAAGATAAACTCTTTCGAAATAAGATAGTGTCTCCAATGCTCCAAACTCCTGACAATAACATAAAATTCTTTATCATAAGTTGAATATTTCATTTTCGCCTCATTCAACTTCTCACTAAAGAATGCTACATGTTTACATTTTTGACTTAGGACACCTCCAATACCAACACCTGAAGCATCACAATGCACCTCAAAAATCTCATTAAAGTCAGGAAGCACGAGAACAGGTGCTTCAGTCACCTTCTTCTTTAATAATTGAAAAGCAGCTTCTACCTCCTTAGTCCACACAAATTTACTTCCTTTCAGACAATCCGTCAGAGGTGCAATAATAGCACTGAAATCCCGAATAAATCTCCGATAAAAAGACGCAAGCCCTTCAAAGCTACGTACCTCATGAATATTTTTCGGAATCTCCCAATTTGTAATAGCCTCAACATTAACTGGGTCTATATGAATACCCTCCTTAGTTACTATATATCCCAAAAAGGTCACACGATCAGTCAAGAAGTGACGCTTCTTAGTATTAGCATATAATTTCTGCTCCATCAATGTCTCGAACACCCTTTTCAAATGCTGCAAGTGTTGATCAGTCGATCCACTATAAACCAAAATATCATCGAAATATACGACGACAAACTGGCCAATAAAAGGACGAAACACCTGATTCATCAGTCTTATAAAGGTGCTCGGTGCGTTAGATAACCCGAAAGGCATTACCATCTACTCATACAGATTTAAAAGCGGTTTTCCACTCATCTCCAGGACGCACCCTAATCTGATGATACCCACTCCTTAAGTCTATCTTCAAAAAGATAGTCGCTCCATACAATTGATCAATTAAATTATCAAATCTCGGAATAGGAAAGCGATACCTGATCGTGATCTTGTTAACAGCTCTGCTATCCACACACATTCTCCACGACCCGTCTTTTTTAGGAACCAACAAAGCTGGCACTGCACAAGGGCTCATGCTCTCTCGAATTGCACCTTTTTCTAATAGTTCCTGCACTTGCCTCTGCATCTCCTCATGCTCCTTAGGATTCATTCTGTAAGCTGCCTTATTAGGAATAGCAGCTCCTGGAACGAGATCTATACAATGATGAATATCCCTCATGGGTGGCAATCCAGGTGGTAATTCATTTGGTACGACATCAACAAACTCCTCAAGTATAGGCAAAACTTGAGTTGAAATTTCTGGACTATCAAGATTCTACTCCATGACTACAACAGCAAAAAGCTCTGGGGCATTCACCGCCTCCTATTGGAACTCTGATTTGGAAAGCAGATTACTTTTCCCTTCTTTTCTTAAATCTGAAGGACCCAAAGTAATGGTCCGGCCATCCTTCTTGAAGGTGTATGTATTTTTGAATCCGTCATGTTGTGTTTTCCTGTCAAACTGCCAAGGTCTTCCTAACAGAATATGACAAGCATCCATTGGAACTACGTCACCCCACACTTCATCAATATATTTCTTCCCAATTGAGAACTGCACTAAATACCTCTTGCTCACTTTTACCTCATTCCCCTTCCTAAGCCATGACAGCTTATATGGTTGAGGATATTCGACAGTTTTCAACCTCAACTTTTTTACCATAGTGGTAGATATTACATTCTCGCAACTTCCCCCGTCAATTATCATACTACACACCTTTTCCCTACTAGTGCACTTAGTATGAAAGATATTATGCCTGAGCCACAATTCATCATCTACCTCAGTAATATTTAAAACCCGACGCACAACTAAAGACTCACCAGAATTAGCATAGACAATGTCCTCCGGATCTAGATTCGCATCTGCTTGCTCTCCATCAGATTCATCATAAGTTAGGTCTTCATCAAAAGTTGGATGATCTACAAGTGTCACAAACTGTCGGTTCGAACAATCAGCAGCAAAATGCCCAAGTCCTTGATACTTAAAACATCGCTTGCCTGCAGCTCCTTCCCTGCTAGATTCTGCACTACCCTACTCTCCTTTTGTTGTAGACTTTGAACCAGCGCCCTTAACTGCTGCCATGGCTGAAGAACTCCCTACTTTCCCCCGAAACTCTTTATCTGACCACTTGGAACTGTTACCTATCCACTTAGAACCGCTGCTAGACCACTTGGACTTACTACTCTTTCTTTTAAACTGCCCCTCCACCTTTAGGGCTAGTCTGCACACATTCTCATACGTCCAATACTGCTGAAATTGGACAACATCAGAGGTCTCATATCGCAGCCCTGCCATATATCGTGCAATCGTCTGCTTGTCTTTCTTCGCCACATCACAACGCATCCGCAAGCGATCAAATTCTTCTGTAAATTTCTCAACTGTTTTATCACCTTGCTTGACGTTGTGATACTCAATAAACGCCTCTTGCCTATAATGGGTAGGCAAAATTTTTTTTTGCAATAACTTTTTCATCTTCTCCTAGCGATCCACCTTCAGCTTCTCCTCTCTAGCGCGTTGCTTTTTCACGTGCTCCCGCCAAATCGAAGCATGTTTTCGCAGCCTAATAGCCACTAACTTCACTTTTTGCCCCTCAGTTAGGTTTTTAAGATCAAAAATCCGTTCTACCGTATACAACCAATCAATAAACTCATCAGGATGAGCCTTACCATTAAATTCGGGAGTCTCAATCTTCATCCCGAAATTTTGAGAAGAGCGTTGATTTTCAGGTCGTACTCCTCAATTCTGCCCTTGGTTCAGAACCCTGAAAGGGTTTACGTCCTCCTCTTCATCATCGGATGGATCCTCAGATTCTGCTTCTTCTTCGGATTGAACGCCCAATCTCGCCTCTGCAAGTTGTCGCTCCAAATCCTGGATTCGTCTTCTCTGTTCTTCAATTTCTACGTCTCGCAGATCTCTTAGACGCGGTTGGTCGTCTGCTTCAGGAACGCCTCCACGCCCCCGGCCACCACGAGCCCACCGTCCATGACCGCGATTCTGTTCAGCCATTGATTCAAGCAACCTGTGCTTTGATACCAATTGATGCCGAAGCGCGATAGAAATTAGGCTAAACAGAAGAATCGGAACGATAAGAGGAACAAACTGTTCTCTCAATTAATTAACTATCAAAAAATTCAAAGTTTGCTTAAAGGAAACCCTAAAACAAGCTTATATATCCCCAAACCTAGCCCTACTAGGATTAGTAAACATCAAAACGTAAAATTACAAAACTACCCTTTACTAAATTAACCCATAAAAAAATACTAAAAAAAAAAGAAAATCCCATTTAAACGATCCCGAATCGCGAAAATCCATCGTTAGTCAAGGCCAACGGCTGTGAGTATTGATCAGCACGCCGTTTCGCTTTAGCCAACCAAATTTGAGCTCAATCCGACATCTTTGACTTCAAGCCCGCCGGTTCGTCCAGTCGCATAACGGGTCCGTCGGTCCCCTAGGTGCGTCAGAAATGGTCTTCCCTTTTCGCATTATTATTGTCATGGTCCCCTCCTCAGCTTGTGTTTGCTTCCACTTCAGAAAGAAATCCCTCCAAAAGATGCGAACCGAAATAAATATTTTTGAACATTAAAACCTATGCCAAAATTGAATGATCCTGCAAATTCAACTATCATGTGGTCTGAAAGATCTTGGGCATTCAGCGTTTAAGTAGAAGTCAAGTTGGAGAGTTATGAAAAAGAAAAAGAAAAGGAAATGAAAGTCGCACTAAACTAACGGAAAGTATTTACATGCATGTGATGCGCATGTAAGCCTAAGATGTATTCATTGTTAGATTTAGTGAGTTTCACTAGAGGTCGACATGATCTATGGTTTATGGTGTGGTAGGTTTACATGAACGTAAGATTAGCTCACCAAACACAAAGTACCGATCCATTTTCTAGGCTTGAACTTCAGGCTAGATGATTCATTTATGTTCATCACATTTATACTGCCCGATATTCCTATGTGTTTTTCCTCTCTATTTATCTCGCCGAGTCAGTCACATCCATATCTTGCATTTCATATTGCAAGCTGACTTATACATGAGGGGAACATTAAGATACATGTTGGTCTATTTCTTGATAAATGAAAATTTCGAGATAAACAATTTATCTAGATACACTCCGAAGCACGAAAGTGTGGAACCTAGGGAGAGTTTCATGGTTAGGTGCTCTACTCAAAGGCACGTGCTTTATTTTATCCAGGCACTACTCTTTAAATTTAAGGAAGTTAAGAACGTCGTCCTCAAGATACAAGAAGACAGATTTATTAACATGGCACGTCACATAATCACCCGAAGTTCTACAATCAAGTAATCTGTAGCACTTCTAATATCAAGAAGCTGACGCAGATGTTTGACCTGCAACACTTTAATCTTGCTGCATCTCCATGAACGAGCTAAGTTCTGACCATATATGCACTTGAAGAAAGCATATCATAAAGACAGTCCGTGAAAAATGAAAATAGTTTTCATAGTAAGTGCACCTACATCTAGTGGAAATAAACCTAACTCAACGTTTTCGAATATTTTATCAAATCAAAACATGTAGCCAGAAGTAGCGTCAAGCTGCGGCTGCGCAAGTTGCACCACCAGCCCACGTCCACGTCAGAGTAGTAATGTCTGAAATCCGAACCCATTCGTTTACTTTCGGTGGATGGACGCCTTATTCTTACAGCAACTAGCGACTAAACAATAATACCTCGACCTTCTCGATTTTCTCAAGTGCAAAAGATTTATCTGTCGAAGTGTCCCCCGGTACATCCCTCACATAAGTGGCGTTTTGGCCGTGCCCGTGAATGGCTCCATGCAGAAGTCTCTCCATCCCGATCCTCTCTCCGGCTTCTCGGACCTCCGTGGTGTCGATCATGAAGATCGGACCGTCTCTTATAGACGCGATCGCCCGGCTCTCGATCCTCGCGATGCTCTGCTTCCTCCGAGCCGGCTCGCAGGAGCTTCTCAGGGGCTTCGAAGCCGCCCCGAGGGCTTCCGTCGCCGCTTTCCAACCCTTGCTGACCGATCCCACCGGCAACTTCTCGCTGAGCTTCCTCCGAGTCAACAGCATGAGGCTCGCCCTCGCCGTCGTCCACGTGCAGTCCTCGCAGCCTGTCTGGGTCGCCGACCAGGCCCGGACCGCCGGGTGGTCCGACCGCAGCACCCGACTCTCCTTCAACGGCAGCCTCGTTGTCTCGGACCCCTCGTCGGGGGTGTTCTGGTCAACGGGCACCGACGGCGACCGGGTCGTGCTCCTGAACAGCTCGAATCTTCAAGTCCAGAAGCAGAGTGACGGCGACGGCGGGACCCCGGTCGTTGTATGGCAGAGTTTCGACTTTCCGGCGGACACCCTCGTGGAGAATCAGAATTTCACGGCCGCCATGTCGCTGACGTCGTCGAACGGGCTCTACTCGATGCGCATGGGAAGCGACTTCTTCGCCCTCTACGCGAAGTTCGACGGGGCTTCGGACCAAATGTATTGGGAGCACAAGGCGCTAGAGGCGAAAGCGCAGGTGGTCGATGGGGCCGGCCCGGTGTATGCCCGGGTCGACCCGGACGGGTTCATAGCCATGTACCAGAACAGCAGCGTCCCGGTCGACGTCGAGGCCTTCAACAGCTTCCAGAAGCAGATCGACTCCTTCCTCATGCTCCGGTTGGAATCGGACGGGAACCTCAAGGGCTACTACTGGACCGGGTCGACCTGGGCCATGAACTACAAGGCCATCTCCGGCTTCTGCGAGCTGCCGAGCCCCTGCGGCCCGTACAGCCTGTGCTCGGCCGACAGTACCTGCTCTTGCTTGGACAATCGGACCGAGGCGCGTCCTGGTTCATGCTCCGCGCCGGGTTCGGGCGACTTCTGCGGAGGCGGAGGGTCGGGAAGTGGCGGCTCCTCGGTGCTGAGGCGTAACGGCGTGGAGTTGCCGTTCAAGGAGCTGATGGGGTACGTGTCGGTCTCGTCCTTAGATGACTGCGAGCGCGCGTGCGAGAGCAACTGCAGCTGTTGGGGTGCCGTGTACAGCATCGCCCCGCAGTTCTGTTACACAATAGATTACCCGATCCAGACACTGCTCGAGGTCTCGGACCAGACCAAGATCGGGTACTTCAAGGTGAAGCCTGCGCGAGCCAGGAAGGGCAAGGGCTACGAGGCTGGGTTCGGGGTCGGGGTCCTGGTGTGGGTCCTGATAGGGATAGCGGTAGCGGGCGGGTTCGGGTTGGCGGGTTATCGGGTGTGGAGGAGGAGGAGGGGGTTGAAGGGGCATTTGGCGGACGAAAACGGTCTGGCCGCCGGCCCGTACAAGGACCTCGGGTCCGCGAGCTTCCGGTCCATCGAGCTGAGCAGTAGATGAGCCAACCCGTCCGATGCGAGGAACGCAAAGCAGACAACATGCTAGACAAATTCACTCATGTGTGGCCACTGGGACTGGTTCGAAAAAAGTCGTAGACATTCGATACAATTTTTTTTTTATTGAAGTTTTGCTTTAGAATTAAATGGGGACCGCACGTAGGTCCTTAGGAGGGGGTGAGATTGATGCAATTGACAATGATGGACAATACAATAGTCCAAGTTGAGACTATAGCGCGAGACAACGAGGAAGCAGTTCGAGGGGGTCTGACGTAAGACATGACGACTATTGGTTGGATCTTGCTGGCGGAAGACAGTGAGTGGGGGAGGGTTTGACTGCAAGCGGAAAATGGCGGGTGGCTCGGCAATGCCACGTGGAAGCGAAGATCACTCTATGATTTGATTTTTCGTTTCCTTGCTTCTTTTTTGGGCATGGTGGGTCGGACCAACGTAATGCGCAGCAGCTGGCGACGTGCTGGATCAGGGAGATCGATGCCAGGTCACGTGCGCCACGTGGGAGACCGAGGACCACTTCTCAGTTCCCTATGAAGTGGTTTTTTTGTCGTTGACCTAATGAATGCGCGTTTAGTGAAACCGTGTAGGAGGTCAACAGAGGTCATGCGTTCATGTTTTCCGCCGTTTATCCCATTAATCGAGAGTAAATTCTACCGTACACGAAGAAGTCGAAGCACGTAATCCATAAACGGATCGATTCGTAGGACGAACGCACGCCAGGCTCAATGGTGCCCCTTCGCTGAATCGCGCAGCATGCTTTTTTTTTTTTTTTAAATCTCACGAAAGTTTCACTTTGCTCATTCGAACTCGATTTCTAGACGCCAAGCATCAACCTCTATCGTGGAGATTAGCAGAGAGAAGATGGAGCTCGGCGGCATCCACCTCTATCAAGGGGGATAAGCTCCACCAGGAGAGAGCAGGAGAGAGAGCGGGAGGGAGTAACAACGGGGAACAGCACGAGAGAGAGAGAGAGAGAGAGAACTA
>CM062220.1:16335683-16393924 GCA_031216235.1 Syzygium jambos
GAGAGAGAGAACTATGATGGTGCGAGCTGAGGACGAGCTTTGTTTTCAGAGGCATGTTAGCAAATAGTGGATGACCATGGCTCGGTGGGCTGCTCAAAGAAGGGACGGATCCTGGTCTTTGAATTATTGGCAAATTCGCAGTATCATGTATGAATTTTCAATCGGATTCCTGATATTTTTGTTCAATATTTAATATCACCTTTAACCTTTCCACTTTTTTACTAGGCCCTTGAATTATTTTGAAATGGCCAACGCCATCTTTTTTGTCAGTGGAAGGGTTTTTGGTGACAAAACCACTGATTCAATACCGACAAAGAAAACAACAAATTCTCCCTGCTTGACATCTTTATGTCAATGGAAGCTCTAAATAGCGTGAAATGGAAAACGAGGGATAGTTGTTCACTATGCTCCAAACGAGAACAACAAATTCTCTCTACTTTATCCTAGTGAGGATCGCGCATATGACACGATGCTAAGTGGATGAAAATTGTCTAAGTAGAGTCATCTATATTGAAGGGAAAATTATTTGGTCAAAGTGACTACACAATGTCAAAAATAATGTCCTATATTTGCAGCTTCAAACAATAAAGAAAAGTACATATCACACCGATGAAATCCGCTTATACAATTTGCCCATCTGACATTTTGTTTCCTTAGATTGGTGTCTATTTCAACAAATTTCACTAAAAATAAAAAAAAATGAGATGATGGCGTTGCACATTAAACCAAATTTCAAAGACATAATTGAATTAATCGGAAGTTTAATGATGGCATTGACAATTGATTCAGGAAGAAAGCGGGAAATGAGAGAAAGGCCCGCAACCGGAGAGAGGGGAGGACAATTAGATAGTAAGAAAGGGAAGGATGTTTGGAGAGAAGAATTAGGAGACAAGCAGAGAAGAACTCAAGAAGGGAAAGTTCAATGTCAACGTATCCAATCATGCAAAGCTAAATAGAAAGATTTGAAAAGCCAGTATATATAGAGCTACTTGCACCTAACCCCCGATTTTAGTAAAAAACAATTTGCTAATTAAATCAGAGATAAGAAAGAAATCCCCTAATGAAATAGAAATCACACACTATATCACTGGAGAAAATTATCCAAAAAGTCATAAACCTATTGCACTTTTACTAATTCAACTCTAAATTTTTCAATTTTGTCAATTAAGTCATAAACATTTCGACAATTTGTCAATTGAGTCCATCCAGCCAATTTATCCCAAAAAATGCTTACAGGATACCTAGTTAACGCCGTGGACAGAGTGGCATTCTAATTTTTGGAGTTGGGCATGCAAATTAGGTCAACTCAGTGTGGAGCTTTTCATCGTGTTCTGATTTGAGGTAATTTTGCCCAAAAACCAAAAATAGCAAAAAAAATGTCATCGTGTTTTATGTCTGGTGTCCACGTCAAGACCGGTCCGGCCACGTAGGACGACCGACCCTCATTAGGTATCCACGTAAACATTTTCTGGGCCGAATTGGCCGAATTGACTCAATTGACAAATTGTCAAAAGGTTTAGCACTTAATTGATAAAATTGCATTGTTTATGATAAAATTGGCAAAAGTGCAATAGATTTAAAATCTTTTTAGATAATTTTTCTCATATCACGAGCACACATTTGGAGGCTTGAGTCAATGTACATGCACTAATATCTTCCCAAATATTCCTTGATATAACATCTAGAAGGAACTAGCTAATTAGAAAAGTATACATCTCTATCGAGCCTGACAAAAGCAAAAGCTACGTTTACCAGTCATACCCTCATAAAGGGCCATTGACTTTGGCTCGTCCAATTGGCTCATCAAGACTATCAAGTGGCAAATTGCAGAGAGTCAAAAGATTAATATCGATCGAGGCCGCTCAAGCATGCTCTCTCAGCCTCTGCAGCAGCCAGCTAGCGGGGAGAAATTAGAGCTCTGACTTTGCCAAGTTGCGCCCACCATCGTCGCAATTAATCCTGAAGCAAGGGCAACTATTGTTGCAGCTTTGGATGGTGCAACTTCTTGGGTGGTCGTTAGGTTTCCGTGATTTCTAGAGTTAGGAAACTGACAGATGTTCGTGCGATGAGTCTAACTCATATTCATCGTTGAATAAGATGGGACTTATGAGACCCGCATGATCTAATAAAGTATAGGAATTGGGTGGCCCGGTGTGCCTAAATACTTGTTTCTAGTCAATGCAATTAGACATCGACTTACATGGAATTTAATGGTGATGTAGCCATCAAGGGCTTCAATCCTAAAGGCACACTAACGAATCAAAGCTCCAATCTTTAGATATTGCTTCCACGGATGGCAAAAGCCGAACCAGCCGGGACGTGGTTCCCAACTCGCAAAGTTTGCCTGACATAATCATCGTAAATCATGTGTCATTATCATGTGAACACAGTTAAGTGACAATTCACTTGCGTGAGGGCCGACTAGAGATTAGAGGAAAGAACAAGAGAACTTGTACCCACCGGAGATTCTTCGGTGCAATAGTCAAAAGATTAATATCGATTGAGACCGCTCGAGCAGCCTCTGCTGCAGCCTGCTAGTAAGAGAAAATAGAGCTCTGACTTTGCCCAAGTTGCGCTTATCATTGTCGCAATTAATCCAGAAGTAGATGCAACCGTTGTTGCGGCTTTGGATGGTGCAACTTCTTGGATGGCCGTTAGGTTTCCATGAATTTGAAAATGGTTTCTAGAATTGGAGAAACAACAGATGACCATGCGGTTTACCTATTCGAATTCCTTGCTCGGGCATGCCCGTGTCTTGCCAAGTGCAGGGGTCAATAAACAATGATCACGAAATTCATCGTCCAAATAGGGAAAATTGTTCAAAAAATCTTAAACCTATTGTACGGCGGCCAATTCAGTCCTAAATCTTTCAATTTTGCCAATTCAATCTGAAACTTATTAAAAAGTTGTCAATTCAGTCATAAGTCTTTCAATCGTGCCAATTTAGTTATTAACCTATTGACTATTTGCCAATTTAATCATAAATTTTTTAACGAATTGCCAATTTAGTCCTTCTGACTAATTTTGATCGAAAATCACTGACGTGGAGGTCCAGTCGATGCCAACCGTCCTACGTGTAGCAGATGTGGATAATTTTCTATTTTTTTAAAAAAAATTCGAATTTTTTTATTGATTTTATTATTATTATTATTATTTATTTTTTTCCTTTCTGCTTCGTTGAGTCGACGAGGCTAGTGGAGGTGGCCGGCCATTGGGTGAGGGCCGCAACACCCTCACTTGTGGCTAGCGACGGCCTAGGCGATGCCCTTGCCTCACCAGATCTGGCGAAGGCGTCGCAGCCCATGTCGGATTTGGTGAGGGCTTGCAAGTCCTCATTGTGGCCGGCAAGGCATCGCGAGCCATCGCCTGCCCTCGCGGCCCTCGCCTCTGGGCGGGCGGGGGTCTATGGCCCTTGCCCAATGGTTGGCCACCTCCATCAGCCTCGGTTGGCGACTTGCTAGCTCAATAAAGAAGAAGATAGGAAAAAAAAAAGAAAGGAAAAGAAAAGAATAAAAGTAAAATAGTCAATAAAAAATTCAAATTTTTTTAAAATAAAAAATTATCTACGTCAGCGCCACGTAGGACAGCCGGCACCAACGTTAGTGATTTCCGGCCAAAATTAGCCGAAAGGACTAAATTAGCAATTAATCAAAAGGTTTAGGACTAAATTGGCACAAATGAAAGGTTTAAGACTGAATTAGCAAAATTGAAAGGTTTAAGACTTAATTGGCCGCCGTACAATAGGTTTAGAACTTTTTGGACAATTTTCTCCGTCCAAATAAATTAACATTATTCTGCTCAATATATCAGTTTCGTAAACAAGCCTTAATATACCTAACATTGTTAGCTAAAAGAGAAACGTAATGTTGAGCCTCCCAACCATTTAATCAAGCCTACATTGTAAGAAGAGTTTCGATTGTTAAAACCACGATTCGACGTTGCAAGGTCGGATGAAAATTCGCAGTATGCCCTTCTTTGCTTATCTAATAAGTGCTCAAGCGACACTCCTTAGCGAAGTTCTTTGCAAAATATAAAAGGGCATGCATGCAAGTCAAAGTTCCAGAACGTATGACCTAAGAGGTAAATTACTTTTTCCCCATCTCCCTTTGGCGCTGTAATGCAGCCACAAACTTTGATTATTAAAGCAAGTAAAGTCTAGAAGTCAATCTTCTTCCTCACTTTTATGGTACATCGGTTTAGCACATTCAACCTGCAAGTTTCGACTCCTCTTTGATTTGGAATTTCTCTGTTGCTCATTGCTTAGTGCGTCCAAGGAAAAGTCTCGCCTCTCAGCAAGAAAAAGTGAACTTTTCCTTTGTCAATTGCAAGTGGACTTTGAGATTGAAATACCACATGCCAAAGAGTTTCAGCTGTTCTTTTCTGGACAATAAAACAAAGCAACAGGTTGTTTTGCTTAATAAACAAAAGAAGAAGAAGAAGCTAGATGGCCTATCCAAGTAATAATAGCAAAGAAATTCATTAGCGTAACCCAGGTTCGCAGAAGCTTCAAGTTCAGCTCTGCCATACTGATCAAATGGACTGCATTCGTAAAACGATAAATTGCTCAGCTTGCAGATTATGGAAGATTCAATACAAAATACAAAACCACCTTCGTATCGGCAAATGTGTCCGCTTCCTAATCTTATCAAATGATGTTCGCTTATTTTCAGCCATATGTACGAAACAACTAGACATCAAAAACACGGGAGAAAAACAGCAGAAGTATCAAAATTTATGTACGGTGCTCACTTTAATACAAAAAGTTTTCGCCAGCTCACTTAAATGTCAAATCGGAGGAAAAACGATCACTTAAGTGTCAACGGCGAGAAGTTCCGACCAAATTAATACGTGGCTTTTATAATTAAAATTTTAATCCGAGTTGGATTTTTTTTTTAAAAAATAAGTCTACGTGGCATTTCCATGTGTACATTTAAATTTTTTAAATATTTTTTCAGATTTTTTTTCCTTCTTTTCTTTTTTTCTTCTTTTTCTTCCTCCGGTGATTGGAGGGCAGCCAAGGCTAGCCGCCTGGCGTCGCCCAAACAAGGCCGTCGTCGCCTGCCACAGGCAAGGCCCGGCCAACCTTCACCTGGGCGAGGGCGGGTGAGCCCCGACGGCCTCGCTAGACTGGTGAGGTGAGGCCAACCCTCGCCAAATCCGGCGAGGTTGGCCATCGCTGTGGCCACGGTGGCCTCGCAGGGCGTTGCCTTCTCTCGAGTGACGGTCGACCTCGCCGGATTTGGCGAGGGTCAGCCTTGCCTTGCTGGGGCTTGCCCTCGCTAAGGCGAGGCAAGGCCGACCCTCCCAGATCTGGCGAGGCCGGCTATCGCCCGCGGAAGGTGACGCCCCGTGAGGCTGCCGTGGCTGTGGCGTTGGCCAGTCTCGTTAGATCTGGCGAGGGTCAGTCTCGCCTCACCTAGGCGAGGGCAAGCCTCGGCTAGGCCATGGCGGCCTTGTCGAACTGGTAAGGCGAGGTCGACCCTCACCAGATCCAGCGAGGCCAGCCGTCGCTGTGGCCACGGCGGCCTCAGGGGGTGTCGCTTTCCCCCGGGCGACAATTGACCTCGCCGGATTTGGTGAGGGTCAGCCTCGCCTCGCCGGGGCTCGCCCTCGCCAAGGCAAGGTGAGGCCGACCCTCGCCAGATCTGGCGAGGGTCGGCGTTGCCTTGCCTAGGCGAGGGCTCCCCTCGCCAGATCCGACGAGGCCGGGCGTCGCCTAGACCACAACGGCCTCGCCGGGCGTCACCTTCTCTCAAGTGATGCTCAGCAAGGCCATTGTGGTCTGGGTGACGGCCGGCCTCGTCGGATTTGGTGAGGGGAGCCCTCGCTGGAGCTCGTCCTCACCACGGCGAGGTGAGGTCGACCCTCACAGGGGTTCGCTTGCCCTCGCCGAGGCGAAGGTTGGCCGGGCCTCACCTGTGGCGGGCGACGGTAGCCTCGTCCGGGCGAGGCCAGACGGCTGGCGGTGGCTGGCCTCCGATCACCGGCAGTGACTGAAGGTAGAAGAAGAAGAAAAAAAGAAAAGAAGGGAAAAAAATCAGAAAAAGTATTTTAAAAATCCAAGTGTATATGCTAAACTACGTCGTTTTGATGTGTACATGCTGACTAAACCTCTGGCGAGCCACATCAACTTCATAAATTAATAAAACAATGCCACGTTAGATTTCCAACCAAACTGACCGGAGTTGACATTTAAGTGATCGTTTTTAAAAATTTTGGCACTGAAGTGATCCAAAAAAAATTTTTGGCAATAAAGTGAGCGTCATACACAAGTTTTGACACTTTTGCCGTTCTTCTCCCCACTCTCAAAAAACACTGTAGAGAACTTCCTTGCTAAATTTATCATCTTAGTATACTAGTAATTGAGATATGATGGCTGTGATTCATTTTTTGAACTCTTGGAAAATAGGAGATATTCGTATTCTTTCGTTACAGCCTAACCATCATTAAGAGAAACGGAGAGGCTCTTCAAAACCATTGGCTTCTATATTTTTGAGAGCCCAAATGCTAAAAAGGGGCTCAGGACCTTTTCCATTCATTGCATGGGCCTATATACACTAATACCATCTACTTCCGTGAGCGTCCCTCGCCTCCTTATCAGTGCTCTTGTCTCGAGTTGAGCAACTGTCTTTGACAGAAGTCATTGAAACCCTGCATTCCCATGAGGTAACGAAACTTTCAACGAGCATGTTCCTAATTTGCTACCGCTTTCTGAGTTTCTCTGTGTTCATAGTCTTGTTCCTTTGGTAGGTTACTTGCTAGTGCTAGCTACTGTTTCGTTGTCCTCGTTGTGTAGTCATTTGGGCTTGATTTTTGTACTCTATTTTGTATGATTTTGGCTTTCAGCTCCTTGGTGGGTAGTTTTTTGAGCATAAGGAAAGAGAAAAAGAGAGAGAGGGGAAGAAATGGTTGTCGATTTCGCAACATAGTACCTGGTTGCTCCCACTAGGCGTCAATTTAGGTACTGTGATGTTTGATGAGAGCTCACTAAGGATCTTCGAGATGGAGTGGATGAGATGAGGGATGTGAAGCGGAAGAGTAGGGCCTTTCGTCGGTGAGGCCAAGCGTTTTGTGGAATCTACAGGCTTTGATGTTAAGAAATGGTTGGGTAGTGTGGGGGCGCATCACCGTGGATGCAGAAAACCCGCTGAAATTTGAGGGAAGTGGTAAGGATGTTTGCTCCTGCCGGTGATTTCCGAACCCCATGGTCTGATTTTTGAAGGGTAGGGATTGGAGGAAGATGATTTGGGTCTTCATGGGGCTTTAAGTGGAAAGCTGGAAGAGTTACTTCCAGAAGTTTTACCTCAAGTGCAGTCCATCTGGGATGGTCATCGGCATGGCTTTTGCCACGAGATCAGATGCCTTGGAGTCAAGTACTGCTACCGACAGTGTCATTGTGATGGGAGTGTATCGACAGCTATTGGATGATGTGGAAAGGCTAGTTAAGGAAGAGAAGTTGTTCGATGTTGTTGTTGAGGCAACTTTATCACATCACAGATTTGCCGTGCTTAAAGTAATTCATGGAGAATTCACTTATGCATTGAGCTTGAAGCAGATTAATGAGGAAACTGCACTTGGAATTGTGGATCTTCTTCGGAAGAAGTTAGAAGTTGATCCAATGAGGAAAATCCTCATCATGTATTGACAACTTGTAAAGGAAGAGAAGCCGTTTGACGTGTAAGAAGGTTTATAATATACCCTTTCACCAAATAGACCATGGATCCTTTAGCCATGTTGCCTATCAAGTTTTTCAATTCAAACGGTTTTCAAATATCATTTTGGCCGAAATTTTGTTTCACTCACTCGATTTTATCGTCGCTAGAGTGTTGATTGATAATGGTTCTGCATTAAATATGTCCCCATTGGCCACCCTTCACTATTTGGCAGTTGATTTGGAGGAAATACAAACAGCCGGAAGAAGCCGTTCGATTTTCAATGTGAATGTTGAGGAAATTTATCACATCACAATCGCGCAAAGCTTATAGGAATTCATGGAGAATTCTTTTGTGCATTGGATTTGAAGTTGATTAATGAGGAAATTGCACTTGGAATTGTGATTCTTCTTTGGAAGAGGTTAGAAGATGATTCGAAGATGAAAACCGTCATTATTTAGATGACATAGGGAAGATCCTATAAATAAAGGGCGATGACGCTAGTTATTTCCGACATTTGGAGATTGATAAATTGCTTGTCTATTGGGCTTGAAGTTGATTAATGAGGAAAATGTACTTGGATTTATGGATTTTCTACATAAGAGGTTAGAGAGTGATCCTAAGAAGAAAATTCTCGTCACTTTAGATAATTTGTGCATGAAGGTACCGCTAAAAGGATGTAAAGTTCCTTGCGGAGATGATAACAAACGAATAGGTTGCAAGTTATTGCAATATGAAGAAATCAGAGATGTTTTGTGCATTGATGTGGGCTCTTGGACCAAGAGTCCATGCTCAATAAGTTGAAGCTTGAAGAAGCACGATTATTTTTTGAAAAGTCGGTCGGGGATATAGGCAATGATCACGAGTTGAAAAACTTGGTAGATAGATTGCTCAAGAATCGTGCAAGCATGCCCCTTTTGATTCTTTCGGCGGCAAAAACGTCGAAGCATGGGAGTTCGCTTGCTCGGAGGACTGATTTGACCAAAATTGAAGTGGTAGATGTAAACTAGATAATAGTACTGAACTAGAAGGATTTGGAACATGGGAATGTCAAAATATTGTTCTTAAGCACTGGCCTTCTTGGTGGAACATCCCCAATCAAGACCCTAGTATCTATTGCACGGCCTTGGACCGTTTAAAGATTTCAATAATACCAATAACATCGAGGGCGCTAGATATAAGCCGACTGAAGATCTAAAAACCTTGCCGGCCTCTTCTTTGTTGCCTGGATAACGATGACAGGGGAATGATCAGGATGCAGGATCTATTTGTGATGTGGCCTGGTTGATTGCATATAGGGAATGTAGCACCTTGGTGAGGAGGAACGATATGGATTTGAAGAGTTGACAAAGGACGAGCTCAAAGAAATGCACTGCTATACTTTCCTCTTTTGTGCAGAAGTTCCTTATGTCTGGCTTTGTCAGGTTCCTTGTCTTGTTCGGCGTCTTCGGCAAATTATGAACTTCCCAAACTGAAAGAGATACGGAAACTATCGATTTCCATCGGATTTCAGCAAACCCGGTTTGCAACATGCATTTGCCGACACGATCTTTGGGTTAGCCATTGCCTTCTCTTCATTCTTCAATCAACAGGCACGCAAGGCAGGGTTTTCCTAGTAAATAATGTATAGCTCAGATAGCGTCGTGCTTACATTATCTTTCTTTCTATTTTGAGTAATTTTTCGGTTTGATCAGAGACCTTGGAGAGCATTTGATCTCTCCCTTACTGAATTTTATCATCGGATACTGTTGTTTTGTACTCAAGATCACTGAAAGCGGATACACACATAAGCCCTTATGAACACGAGCACACATGAGCACGATCCTCGAATGAGGAATATTTTGCAGATTTACCATTTGAACAGCCATCTGAATGCCTGATAATGTGAACGTAAGCAACGTGGCTGAGTAATTTCTCATTTCGAGATCGCGATTGCTCGCTTAGCTGCGAGATTTGGACACACTAGTACGTGTGACCTGATTCCTGTGGGCTTGCGAGTGCATGTGTCAAGTCGGTAGTTTTGCGAACTTTGTTTTTCGAACTACTTTCAGGGTGCGCGAGCTTCCACTTGGTGAGTTCAGCCCAACAATGACCAAAAGACTAAAGAGGACATCCCAATCTCATGTTGGAGAATGTCCGAACGTCCGTCCAACCCATTTGAGTAAGAGCCGTGGACGAGTTGCAAACTACTCGAGATTTTGGAAGGCATGAAACCTTCCACGAGGAAACGATTCCTCACGAACCCTCCAATCTCGACACGGATAGTCTTAGTCTTATCTTCGATCGGACTGAGAGGGCGGACTCAATGTATGACGTGAAAGCTGATCCCGAATGTCATTGGACCGTCTTGAGAGCTCTATCTACCTAAGACGGTGTTCCTCATCGCGAAAAAGGAAAATAATGAAGAATTTAAGGTACCGGGTTCCCTCAACATCCATATATCTAGTTACGAAATTACGAGAATTGAAAAGTGGCTGTTGGACACCTTCAACCAGAACACTCACCTGCCTTCACCTGAGTTGGTCTCTGGGGTCTTGTGGAAAATATGGCTCGCCCGAAACAGAGTCGTCTTCCAAAATCGCCGTCCAGATCCGAGCTCAATAGTCGACGAAGCATGCACCACAGACAAAAATTTTAAGCGATGGAACCCCCGAGCGAACAATCGACAACAGGACCGACTGAAGAACTCACCCAACTCGTGGATCCCCCCAGAGAGCGGCAGCGTGAAACTCAATATCGATGGTTCGCTCGTCGAAGGAGAAAGGGAAGGATCGGTTGCTGGAGTTTGCCGCGACTCACTGGGGAGGATCGTTGGAGGCTTCGCCGAACGTGCGGTGGCTTCTTCGGCACTGGAGATCGAAACCCTAGCACTGCGAACTGCTCTACTGTACTTGCAAGATCGAACTGAGCTTCGGCGAAGACAACACGAACAGGGGAAGACTTCTGATCTGCACGTGGAGTTATGCACGGACAGCTTATCACTCGTGCACTATGTTGTGGGCCACATTGCCGGCCCATGGGAATTGCAGGCCATCCTCGATGAATGCAAAGAGCTGCTTGCACGGGCCCAGTATGTCCAACTAACCTATAGCCCACGCGAATCCAACCGAGTGGCGGACTGGTTAGCAAAGTCTCACCGCAAAAAACTCCTACCGCATGACTGGCTTGTCGTACCACCTTTACCGTTATGTGATCTTTTATGTTCGGAAACCCATTACCTATGTCATCCTCTTTTGGTTAATGAATGAATCATTTCGATTTTCGAACAAAAAAAAAAAGGTACCGGGTTCCCTTCTCGTGCTGTCAAGACGTTGCTTGACACCCGACGAAGTGGACATGCTACTTGCTTGAGACAAATCACTTCACAATTTGTTTGCAGTACTCAATAATGTGTGAGAGTCATTCTAACACCAATATCGTCGATGAGCATAAAGTGGGAATCATTCCGGAATCAAATTCCTAAAACAGAGAGTTTCATTGGAGAATCATTCTTTATACTGAGAAAGATGCTAGTGTTCGGATTCACCCACTATGGCCATGGGCCACATGGTACTGTCAAGCAGGATATGTCCTCGTAATTTGCTGCTCAAGTTGGACTCGGATGAAACTTGTTTTTTCTTGCCGGGAAAAAAGCCACCAAAAAATCTAAACTATGCCAACTATAATACATTTATACTGAACTTTTCTCAAACTATGCCGACACATTTATCATAAACGTTTTTCTTGTGACCAAAAACCCCAAAACTTGCGCCTATTGCTCTGCGTCAAGGTTCCGTTAGATGAGTTTTCAGCCAAAACAAAGTCAACTTTATTTCACTTAAGTAAAGTGGGCGCCGTGTCAGCACCGTTTGCCTTCCGACATCTATGTAAGCAGATTTTTGATGATGCTCATTGGTGAAATCTTGACAGAGGGTAAAAGTGTTACACAGATATAAGTTCGGGACTTTTGTTGCCGCAATGGGTACAATTTGAGGCTTTCGGAGGCCTTTTCTCTTCTTTGTTTTTCATCCTTTGAGTTGACAATTAGCCTTCGGCTTGCAATCTGAGCTAATATCAAGCTCTGTCAACGTGATCTTTTGACTAGTCAGTAGGGGAAGCTAAACTCAGCAGCAGCTAATCGATTGTTGAAGAAAGCATATGACCACGTGACTTCACCCCACACATAGATCTGATCTGATCTGGTGTACATGCTCTTGTTGGATGCAACAATGCCGTTGTAAAAGGGACATCTTCCTGAGCTGGACTGAGAATACTTTAAAATTGGTGCAATAACTGTTGGTAGCACTTGCCAGGCGACTATTACTGCAATAGAAGGCTGGAACATTGAAAAAAAAAAAAAACCAATGCACCAGGATAAAGATGTTCACTCTGAAGAGCAATGGCATAAAGGCTCCACCGAAATTCAATTTTTTTTTATTTATAAGAAAGTGAAGTCTTTCTGAGTTTAGACACATCCATCCGGCATTTCCTCCTCGATGCGACATCTAAATCGAATATTTTAGCATAGGGGTAAAAGGGATATCTTTCTTTTTTAAATAACATACTTTCAAAACTGTCGATTGGACGAGGAGCAGAATACCTTAATTTACTACCGCATCCTACTAGAAAATAAAATGGTTAATATCACGAAAAACTCCAAAATGATCAACAACAACAAATTTAATTCAAATTAATTTTTTGACAACAAAAAACTCAAAATTGATACATTTATGATAAATTTATTATCAATTAATTTTTGTTAAATTTTACAATCAAATTACTGAGTTTTAAGACACGTGACAATGTACCATTTTGTCTGTACCAAAAAAAAAAGACAATGTACCATTTTGGGGTTTTACTTTCCATTTGTTGTCATGTACCGATTTGTGATTTTTCGTGGTATTAATTTAATTTTTCACCGGTATACCAATTTGGGTTTTTAGTAGTCAAAAATTAATTTGCGGTAAATTTGTTATCGGAATACCAGTTCTAGTTTGGGTTTTCCAGTGGTCAAAAAGTTGGTTTTGAGTAAACTTATTATATTGGTACAAATTTTGAGGTTTTTTGTGATATTAACAAAAAATGAAAATACTTACAACTAGCTCAAAGTTGTGTTTGATTGTCAAAATTTCGGATAGGACGGGATAACATGAAATAAAGAAAACCCCGCGAATTGTCAATATGGATGACTTTTTTCTAAATTTGATCCCTCCATTAAAGTAATTCTCAACATAAATCTTTCCAAAAATTTTCTCCCAAACTCGATTCCTCATCTCCAAATCACCACTGAAATTGCCTAATCATCACTCTCTTTATCCTAGTCACTTTTACCTCTCCTAAATTTTTTTAAAATAAGACATATCGATTAATATGTGAAATTATACAAAAAAAAAGGAGAAAAGAGTGCGGAATTATTTGCTCATGGAAAGAAAAGAGGCTTCCCAAATTTAAGTTGTTCTTTTTATTAGGGGTGAGCGGTTTCCATCCGATCCGGTCCAACCCAAGAATCGGGAGCCGAATCGACTAGTCTTTGGACCGTGGGCCGGATGGGACCATTGGTTCGGTCAGGTTCTAATAGGACCAATCACTTATTGGTAAAGGCAAGAGGGATTGGGGAAATTAGATAGGGCATTTTATTTTTTTCAAAAATTTTTAAAAGTAAATACATATATATATGAAAGAATTTTTAAAAAATATATTTATCGATTCGTTTCCTACCCTAGAATCGGGAACCGAGTCACCCGAAAATTGGTTCCACTTTTAAGAATCAGGAACCGAACTAATATTCTCAAAAATTGGACCAAACCGGTCGGTCCGGTCTGATCCAGTTCCGCTTTAGGAGGTGCTCAAACCTACTTTTTATCCTACCAAAAAAAAATTGAAGTTGTTTAGCGAGTTAGGCTTAAAGAAGGAGTACGGCATCGGGACCCACCAACCTTTGGCCGCTACTTCACACGACACCAAGAATGGCCGGTAGATTTTGTATCCAACTTTGGGCAGCAAAGAAAATCAGGAGGCGCAAAACGATGGAAAGGCAGGTGGAACCAACTCAGGACCACGGGGTTTAGCCCACTTTATAGTTTGTCGCAAAAAATATTAAATTCAAGGGTCCGTCCATTTCGCTAGAAACAAATAATTTCAAAATTTTTCCTTTTTTCGAAAACGATATAGCCCGTATCTCTTAATAAAAGATGGTCTTATCATCCGTACCGAAATATCTAGACACATGTTGATATCGATAAGGAAAACATTTCTTTCATCTGCTAATTATCTCGAACGATGCCGGCGATCATTTTCAGGGAAAAATGCCTTTCGAACGTATTCATTTTTCGGGGAAACAAACGGAGCCCTTGATTTGTGGAAATGGGCGGAACTAATTTCGATAGAGTGTGATGAAACCATGCGGAATTGATTATTTCTTTCTTTTCTTTTTCATCTCGAGGGTTCTTTAATTTTCATAAAAAAAAATAAACCGATCTTGCATGATTGACACTTTGAAAATCGAAATTGTTTTTTTTCATCATCCTTATCAAATAGAGAAAAAAAAAGAGAGAAGAAGATGAAAGGAAGAGGAAGCGAAGAAATGATAAAGCGGCTGCTGGTTTTGGCGTCGCCGCTCGTACTACGGTTTTGGCTGTCCATCCTTTTCGTCTCCTCTTCTTTTTGCCCCACCTAATACTCGCTCGCCAGCATCCGGTTTTTGAATTAGGCACCCTCCCTCTGCCGAATTACCGATTATGCCCTTCGCTGCCCCGTCGATTAGCTGGCGGCGTTATCGTTTCGCCGACAAGAGGAGAAGTTAATCTCAAAAAGTCGATTTCATTCGCGATATTATCGCGAAAAAAATTCGATGTCTTTTTTTTTTTTTCTAGTTTTTCGTGTGGATTTAGATCGGAAACAAATCCCATCTTCGGACACCGCGGAACGCGAACGAAGCAAGCGGTGGGCTTGACTTGCTATTATGAGCGAGAGAAAAATATCCTCCTTGCTCCCATTTTTCTCGCTATCCACGGAAATATAAAATGTCACGAGATCTTCTTTTTTAAAGGCAAATATCGCCATGAATCCTGAGCTAATGCTGTACCTTAAACTTTTTTCCAGCAATACTAAAAATCCCGAACTTGTACTTATAAGACGCGTTCAACCATCATCAAAATCCCGTCAATCGAAACTGTTACGTGTATGTCTATATGAACAATGTTGATACGGCACCCGAATGAAATATAAAAAAAATGATGTTATTTTGACCGAAAATTCATGTAAGAAAATCTTAATGGAGGGTAAATGTGTCATATAAGTGTAATTTTGAGATTTTTTATGTCATAAGAAAAAATTAAGAATAAATACGACACAGTGGGCATAATTTGAAGTTTTTAATATCACAGAAAAATTCGTGATAAATATGCCAAGGTAGGCATAGCTTAGAATTATTTTTTGCGGCTTTTCCTCCTTTCTCATCCCCAATTTTGGCGATAATATTGATAAGAATACCCTACGGGAGAGATATCACGTCACGAGAGTCATGGGGGTGGGGGTAAAACGGTAAATTCGTTAAGCCGAGGAATTGCGTGCGAGCACCGACGCACGAGCCGTGACAGTCTCGATGCCCACTCGCCCACTTTTCTCGATTCATTTTCATTTTAATTATTTTTTTCTCTCGAAATTTTCACCGATTTTTTTTTAATTTCTTTTTTCCATTTTCGTGTTCGGCTTACCCACCAATACCAGCAGCCCCTCGTCTTCTCGAACATATAAAAAACGCACAGCCCTGGTTTTTCTCGACCAGTCTCGCTCTTCATCTCCTCCGTCAAAGCTCTTCTCTCGCCGTCGTCGCAAGTCGTCCCCGGATCGCTCGAAACCAAGGCGAACCAACATGTCGTGCTACAAGGGCAAGTACGCTGGTACGTTTGGCGACGGGCCGTTTTGCTTTTTTTTTCCGTGGCTTGGTTTCTTTCGCAGCGAGTCGTTTGATCCGTCTCGGTGTGGCTCTGCTTGATCCGGGCGCTTGCTCGACCGATCTGCTGATACCCTTTTGAATCCGAAGTCCGTCTTTTGCTGTTTTCCCCGTTTGCTCTGTGCTGATTTTCGTGCCGGTGAATTGGGTTTTGGAGGAGGTCGGTAGCGAATATGTGTGTGTCTGTGGCGAAAGTGGTGTGTCTGGTTTGATCTTGCTCTGGTTTGGCCCTTCTTTGTCTGTTCTCTGGCGGCTTGGTTGATTTGTGGCGACCCTTACTGGTTGTTGTGGGATTCGGTGCTGTGGATTCGAGTTCTGCGTCGCTGTGGTCGGAGGGAGATGTTGTAGATCTAGCTGATCCTGGCGGTTTGATTGTATCTCTCTTGCTGCGCAAGGGTTTACCTTGACTACCTGTGAATCGTGATGCCGTTCTTCCTAGATGATAAAATAATTCGACCCTTGTTTTTTTTTCGCCTGATTTGATTTGGTTTCATTGACGATGCACTGCTTCTTTGGGGGACTTTCTAGTCAGATAGATCTTTTTCACATAATTAATCTTGCCGTGTTTCTATAAAAGACACGGTGGTGATGGACGAGGGTGTATAGTTTTGACCCGTGTTGAATTTTTGGGATTTATGTAGATGAGCTCATCGCCAATGCTGCCTACATCGGTACCCCTGGGAAGGGTATTCTAGCTGCTGATGAATCGACCGGCACCATCGGCAAGCGGTTGTCCAGCATCAATGTTGAAAATGTGGAGACCAACAGGCGCATCCTCCGCGAACTCCTCTTTACCGCTCCCGGAGCTCTCCCGTGCCTTAGTGGCGTGATTCTGTTCGAGGAAACTCTCTACCAGAAGACCGCCGCTGGTCAGTGTTCTCAGTATTGCTAATTTAGCTAGTGCTTTAAAGTTGTGTGTTGCCCTTGATCCGTTTATCGAGCACGCAAAATTCAGTTGTCTCGAAATGAGTTGAAGAGAAGCTCAACGTGATATTTTGGCTTGCGAGTCATCTGCAGGCACATGTTTGTTTCGGGTCTAGGGTTATTTCCTCATTCACTTGATGATTGTATTTATGCAGGTAAGCCCTTCGTTGATGTCCTGAAGGAAGGTGGAGTACTTCCTGGCATTAAGGTTGACAAGGGCACAGTTGAGCTCGCTGGCACAAATGGCGAGACCACCACTCAGGGTCTCGATGGCCTTGCTCAGCGATGCCAACAATACTATGCAGCCGGTGCTCGTTTTGCCAAATGGCGTGCAGTGCTCAAGATCGGCCCAACTGAGCCATCTCAGCTTGCTATCAATGAGAACGCAAATGGATTGGCCAGGTATGCCATTATCTGCCAGGAGAATGGTCTGGTCCCCATTGTGGAGCCCGAGATCTTGGTTGATGGTTCCCACAGCATTGACAAGTGTGCCGACGTGACCGAGCGTGTTCTTGCTGCTTGCTACAAGGCCCTAAACGACCACCATGTGCTCCTCGAGGGAACCTTGTTGAAGCCCAACATGGTCACCCCCGGATCGGACGCCCCCAAGGTTGCGCCGCAGGTCATTGCTGAGTACACCGTCCGTGCCCTGCAGCGAACAGTGCCTGCTGCCGTTCCGGCCATCGTCTTCTTGTCCGGTGGGCAGAGCGAGGAGGAGGCCACTCTCAACCTCAATGCCATGAACAAGCTCAAGGGCAAGAAGCCATGGAGCCTCTCCTTCTCCTTTGGTCGGGCCCTGCAGCAGAGCACCTTGAAGGCATGGGCTGGAAAGGAAGAGAACATTCCCAAGGCACAGGCCGCATTGCTCAGGAGATGCAAGGCGAACTCGGAGGCGACTCTTGGAACTTACAAGGGCGATGCTCAACTCGGCGAGGGTGCTTCCGAGTCTCTCCATGTCAAGGACTACAAGTACTAAATGCGGATCTAGGCTATGCGATGCTAGTGTTTGTGCTTGGTTTGTTTCGAGGATTACTGACCGCGCTAATAAGGCTTGAGTTTTGGCAATGGGAGTTAAAATTGCTTTTCATTGTGGATTTTGAGAAGTCGCTGCCTTTTTCTTGTTGCTTGCTTCATGTTTATGGATGCTTTTGAGGAAAGAATACATCTTTGTGCGTTGTTGAGAAACCATGCTTGCAGGGGCGATCAACTCTTTAGACAATCAGGTGCCCCATTCATGTATGGCCCGTGAGCGCATACCGTCAGTATCAGCCGTTTCTGGAAGAACATCAGCTCAACTAATCTTCCTGGTCCCATGAAGTTTGAGTCTCTTCATGACCTAGGCCTTGTTGCATAATTAATGACAAAGTATTTATTTAGATTCAGCATCAATGTTGGACATGGATCTAAATAAGATCATAGCATGCTAGAAATGTTAGCGTGCGCAGCATTACACCAAGGCAATCTACATTTCCAAGGCTATTGAAATACTAAAACTAAATATATTAAACTAAGTTCATAACGCTTGGTAGCCGAAGTAGGGTGTTGTTGATAGATTTGTCAGAGATGAGTTTATGCAATACTTGGACTCCTAAATTGTTCATTAGTTCCTCGGATGCTTCAAGTTTCAATTCGTCTTCACAAGGAAGAGTCTCTTTGGAGCTTTCAAGAACACCAAGCCCGTGGTGGCTAGGCGAGGGGCGGAGAGGGTAGACACTCACAGTAAGAGGTAAAAGTTCAGCAAACATCTCTAGAGCCACAAGCTTATAGTGAGAATTTTGGCCCGACCAAAGAGGTTAAGCAATGACAGAAGCCGTAATTCATCTTTGCAGCACTCTCTCTTAATAGTCTTTTGTCTTGCTCAGATTAATCTCTTTTTTTTGGTCTGAATTGCTCAGATTAATCAAGTTAAAAGATTTTGTAAGAGAATAGAGAGAGAGAGAGAGTATCAGTGGGTTGGCATATTTGGTGGCCTCCGAGATTACATGATTCCACAATCTGACGATTATGTTAACTTCACCTCTTCACGGCTGTCTGAGAAATTGTAGGTTCCACGCCTTAAATAACAACTTTGTCTTCCGCTTGTCTTTAAGTAGTGTTAGTCGTGGCCCTCTGTCGACTAGGTCAAGCCTTACTTATCGATGCTCATGTTTTGGGACTAATTCTCCGTTGGATAAAACTAATCACCTTGTCGACTTGTCGCGCTGACTAACTAAGAGCCTTCAACACTAGGTAAATTTTGCTTCTGCTGCATCTTGCTTGGCCTCTTTAACCCGAGTCGACACTCAAAGATGGGCAAATTTTTTTTTTTTTGTGTCAGCAGTACTATAGATTCAATGTAGTCAAAATCGTAATGTCATGCTCGCAATGCTTTCGCCTTAGACAACTCAATACTGAATGCCCATTCTAGACCTCAATTTGAAGACCCAAGATCAAGTTTGTGTTTTTTGATTATCAATCGTCTATTTAACGCACATGGATTGCAGTTGCATCAGAGTTTCCATTTGTGGAAGTCAACCAACATGCCTAAGAATTTTCGATTCTGTGTAATTTTAGTGCAATCAAAATGGCATGCTTGATGGGATATAGGGGTCGCAAAATGGGTCGTGGACAAATATTTTAACTCATATTCATTATTCTGGGTGAAACACGCGTTGTTTAAAATTTTACACATGGGTTAAAATGGGTCTACAAAAACAAAACCCAATTTATGATGGGTCTTCAATGTGTCCGTGGAGAACCCAACTCCAATCCATTTCCTTTCTGTAGTTCTTTTTCGTGAAAAGTCTCATATAAGTCCTAAACTTAAAGTATTTGTGTCGATTTAGTTATAAACATTTTAATTGTGTAAATTTAGTCATAAACTTTTGACCTATTGCCAATTCAATCCTTTAGGCTAATTTTGGTGGGATAGTGCTGATGTGGAAGTCGGTTGGGCCTACTTGGCACCACCAGTGCTGATGTAAATAATTTTTAATAATATTTTAATATATTTTTTCTTTCTTTTCTTTTTTCCTTTCTTCTTTCTTTTGCCGGTGGCAGGGCATGTTGGCATTGCTTGGGCGAGGGTCGCCGTTGCCTGCCATAGAAGAGGCCCGGCGAGGGTCGATCTCCCCCAGGTCAGATCTAGAAAGGCCACCCTAGCATGTGTAAAGGCTGGCCTCACTATATTTAGTGTTGGGAGCCCTCACCCAAGCGACGCCAACTTGCCCGGCCATGGCAGGTCACCGACAAAAGGAAGAAGAAAGGAAAAACGAAAAAAAATCCAAAAATATTAAAAATTATTTACGTCAGCATCGATGGTGTCAAGTAGGCCTGCCGATGTCCACTTTAGAAATCTCCAGCAAAATTTATACGGAATGATCATCCAAGTCAACTCCTGTGCTCATGCTTGTCTTCATTTTCAATGGCCCAGTTTTAATGACTGCGACACAGACAAGGATTGTGCCACCACATGCGCCTCAGGCTGTGGACTTTGCATCGAGAACGAATGCTATTCTTTCTCGGCGAAGTTGTGGGGTTGCGTTAGCCGTTACCACCTTAGAAGCATAATTACTCCTTGATGAAGCCATTTGAGGAATGCTAGAAGTGTCAAAAGTTTCGTATAGTACTTATTTTGTTGTAAAAAGTTTTTTCGGATCACTTAAGTGTCATTTTTTGTAGAAAAAATAATTACTTAAATGCCAATTTCGATCTAGGATGCCGCAAATCTAACATGATAATATTTTAATATTTCTACTGACTGACATAGCTCGTCAAAGGTCTAAATCAGCATAAAAAGCCCAAAACGACGTCGTTCGACGAGTTTCATTTGCCTGCACAACCCAAAAAGAGGTCGTTCGCAAGAAAAACCTGGTGATCAATTTTTTGCTGAACACGTCGTTCATCTCTCTCTCTCTCTCCTTCGTTTCTTCGTTTCAGCTATGCAACATCAGATGAAACCAAGCAATCTCGACTAAACAACACTCCACTCCCACTTCCTCCTCTCGAATTCGTCATCAAATCTGAATCTCCCCTCAAATCCCCAATCAAGAATCGGGTCAATCCGTTGCTAAGACCTCACGGATCTAACCAATGTCAAGCCTCGCCCTCTCCCTCCAGCGGTCCAACCCATCAATGAATCCGACATCCTCCCCCAGACCCGCGATTGGTTCCCGCCTGCCCACGCCCTCGTCGCTCTCTTCGCCTTTTGCCATTCCCGCTTCTCCTACACCAAGCCCTCCGCCGCCACCTCCTACTCCGATCCCGACCCCTCTTCCTCCTCCGACTTCATCCGTGACAACCCCTCACCGCCTCCAGCTGCCATTCCTAAAGCTCTAGACGCTTGTCCTACGCCTCAGCAACGGCCATAGAAGCCCGTCCTCTAAAATAGCCGTGTGAGGACCCAAGAGACCGGTTTTGGCATTTTTCTTTGATTTTGTGTATTTTGGAGGTGACCCACTTCACGCGGGTGCTTCATCCTCGTGCCCCTATCTCCAGTGACGCTCGTACACATAGGAGAAGGGCTGAGATCAAGCTCGGATGAACATGCAAGACCCAAGAGAGAGGTCTCATACATGGAGAAGAGATAGCTTTTGAGATGAGAGTGTTTCTTGTGTGTATGCCTATGGAGAGAGCGTATGAGCGCGATCGCAAGAATGCAAGTGAGGCGGCCTGACGTTGTTTGCTGAGGAGAGCCATGCGTTGATGGACAGGATGAGTGGAAGGGAGTCCCCGCTGTATTGTGCGCGTGTTTTTGGTGCGGGAGGGTGAGAGATGGACTGCGAGTATCCGAAAAGAAAAATGAGAGAATGGCACGTGGGTGCTGGTGATGCGGGGTGTAGCGATGGAGATGATGAAGAAGCTTCAATGAAGAAGCAAGAAAAACCTGGCGAGGACGTTTTGCTTTGCGACGTCACTTGCAATTTTCATGGAGGAAAGTATAAAATAATTTTACTCTTTTTTTCACAAGGACTTTCTATCCTTTTTTAAAAATCCACGTAGGCATTAATATTTAATTAAAAAAGTCACGTAATATGTTGGTCGGGGCACTTAAGTGATTATTTTTTTTTCCTGATTTGGCAGTTAAGTGAACCAGCGAAAACTTTTGGCTCTAAAATGTACCGTACAAGACTTTTGGCACTTCTAGTGCCCTGCCGATAATATCTACTTACTTTGATTCATAGTTATGTCCTTATCATGAAATAAATATATGATCGCGTGATGATATTTCAGAGAAATATCGCTCCTCTCTTAATGATTTTACTATACTTTTGGTCTGGGGAGAAATGATTGCACAAGTCAAAGTGAATTTTTTCGCCATGTTCTTATTCGAAAGCAACCTAAGAATAACTCTACCGACATAGACTCCAAAATTGTACATTAGTTCATGGGATGCTTCAAGTTTTAAATTCGTCTTCACAAGGAAGAGTCTCTTTGGAGCTTCCAAGAACATCAAGCCCGCGGCGGCTAGGCGAGGTGTGGAGAGGGCAGACGCTCACAGTAAGAGATAGTTCAGCAAACCATCACAGGAGCCACAACTAACTTACAATGAGAATGAGCCCCGACGAAAGTGGGGGAGCAATAGCATAAGCCATAATTCATCTTTGCAGCACTCTGTCTAATTAATCTCTCAATTTAATCTAAGTTAAAGACTTTGTTAGAGAATAGAGAGTATTCCCCGGGCACATGTGTAGGTGTTGGCACCTTACCATCCCAAGCCTGGAATTTTTTGAAGTTTGTAATATTGAGTTTGTTTGTCCTAAGTAGGTCTGTCGAATGGGTGGATCGGGCCGGTTTGGGCTGGATTGAAAATGGCCTAGCCTAAATTGAACTATATAACCCATACTGACTATTGTTTATGTAATGCAATTTTAGTGACCCATATCCGACTTGATTAAGATCTAACTCAATTCATATTACTAAAATACATTCATATTTAACCCAACTTATTGAAATCCATACCCACCTATCTAATCCACTTTTAACCTCTTCATTTGAATATGTTTTTTAGATAAAGCTTTATATCAAATTGAAAAAGTAAATTAATAGATAAAAAATGTATTAGTAAATAAAACAAGGGTTAATACCACGAAAAATCCCAAATTGATACACATGTGACAAATTTATCCCAAACTAATTTTTTAATCACCAAAAACCCCAAGTTAGTGCACTTGCGATAAATTCACATTAAACTAATTTTTTGACCACTAAAAATCTCAAACTAGTACATGTTTGACAAACGGAGGGTAAAACTCCAAATTTGTACATTTGTTAACTGCCATGTGTCATTTAACTTTGCAATTTAACAGTAAAATTTAATGACAATTAACGGAGGGTAAATTTATCACGGATGTACCAGTTTGAGGATTTTCGTGGTAATAACCCATAAAACAAAGCACGTAAAAAGAATAAAGAATAAAACAATTTTAGCGACCACATGCGACAGTTTAAAGACTGTGCTTACCCTAAAAAATCTGTTCTAAAAATGTTAGGCAATCCATTTATGACCTAGCCTATTAAATATGAGTTCTAGACCATTTCGCCACCTCTAATAATTACTTTGCCAGCCGCATTCCCCATTTCAGAAAACTCTGCTGCCAAAAGCGTCCACTGTGTGGAATTCAACTCAGGTAAGTATTGACAAGAGATGTTGCCGATGGACATCTGGTTTTTTGTTTCTTTCATACATGTAGTTGTTGTAAAGTTGGATTGCGTTTGACTCGAATTTCCGTTTATAGTTGCGTATCAATAGGTCGTGGATCTATCATTTTTATTATATAATCACAAGTTGGTCTTACTCTAACCTTTTTCTTTTCAATTTCTTGTACCTTCACAATCTTGTACCATAGATCCAATGTTGTCAAAATTCTCATTTTGTGCCGGCACTGATTATCGCCTTGAGAAACCACGATTGAGTGCCTACTCTAGACCTCAACTTTAAGACCCAAATCGAGTTCTTGTTCCCTTCTCGACATGTAGTCAATTTTTTTTGAATTTTCTATTTTTTGTATTTATATTTGTATTTTTTCTTTGTTTTTTTTTTCATTGTGTAGACGAGGGTCATCGGTAACCCACACCAACTGCTGTGGCCTTGCATAGGGCCTTCACGACCAGTCAGTCGAGGTACAAAGGCCTTTGCCACATTTGGGCGAGGCCTTCGCAGCTAGCGAGGATTGTAGGCACGATGAATAAAAAAGAAAAAAAAGAAAAAATTAAAATTTTTTTAAAAATTACAAAAATTATTAATGTTAGCGCTCGTCATGTCATGTCAGAAGGTTGACATTCAAACAACACTTTTTGACCAAATTTGGTCAAAATGACCTAATTGGGAAATTGTCAAAATGTTTACGACTAATTAGACAAATTGAAAAGTTTATGACTGAATTGGCACAAGGGCAATAGGATCATAACTTCTTTGATAATTTTTCCCAAAAAGACCCCGTAATTGACATTCTAGACGAGATTCTCCAAATGCCGGTCATTGTCTTGAAAGATTAGTGGTGATAGGCATGACGAATATGGACGTTTCCCCTTGGTTAAATCTTAAATTTAAACCCCAACTTCTTGCTCGAGATGCCATTGCCTTCGAGAAATTGGGATTGATCTAGAGCTTGACTTGAAGACCCAATATTAAGTTCGTGTTCCTTTCTCGAGCGTTGGTCTTCTATTTAACACAAACACTACAGTCGTTTTGAAGTTTTCGATCCAAGTGAAGTCAAGCAACAATTTCATTCATGCAGTTTTAGCCCAATCACTTGGCCCGGCTTTTTGACCAAAAAAGTTGGTCCGAATTAATATTAAGGACCCAATTTCATTTAAGAAACAAAGTGGAGTATAGCCCTAAGTCGTTTGTTTAGCTGCAAATGCGATATTTTTGAAAAACATTTTTAGGAAAATGACAATATTTTTAGGTGTTTGCCTGAAACTGAGGATGAACAGGAAAACGTTTTCTGCCGTTTTGTAAGGAAAACTTTCTTTTATTTCCTTTGCTCATTCTATCGTTTTCCATGGACACTTAAAACACTCCAAAACAAAACTTACCAAAACTTCATACCAAAACTCAACACTCACAAGCGCACTACACGTCATCACGTTTTCTGATACCAGCCAAATGCTCGTGCCAAAACCATATATATGCACCCTTCATTCTAGAAGGGCGTACACATGTTTTTCTCTGCATCTCCGGTCACCACGGTATTCCCATCGTCGACATCGTATATACACAACCAAAGCCATTACGAGAGCTCGGGATACAAAAGTAGAAAGGGAATTAAAACATAGAGGCTACAATAAGGCTTATGAGACAATTATATTCAATTTCATAAGCGGTGGCTGATCCAGCATTTATATTGACATATTTCATAATGTATATAGTTCGCTTATGGAGTAGCATCCAAGTTCATCATTGTTCCTGGCCTTATACAGCCCTTTGACTCCTGTGGAAGTGTTTAATGAGAGCTTCCATTGGTGTCCCATCCCCTAAAATCTAATAATTAAAATCCACTCCTTTCTAGCAAGCTCACATACCATGACAATGGGCCAATTCGCAATATATCTATTCTTGTCATGATTGACAGATATGCTTTGGATAGATCCCAGAAGCTGAATTAACAGTTAAAAGAGAGCTTCCCCTCGAAAGAGGAAAACCCATGAACAAACTTGGCCGAATACAAGAACAAATTACAGAAGTAGACGGCATTATCATCACGCAGATCTCTCCCTCAGCAAAAATGGGAACGGCATTCACGCAATGACACTCCAAAACTGTAAATTTATAAACTCAAACAACACAAATTCAGTCGGTGATAAAAACGGAGCAATTAGCATGCAAGTGAAATCCACTCACCAACCCACACACCGCAACTGAAAAACTTGACCGACGCCATGTGCTAGAAGTGAATTCGCCAGAAAGTTAACCAATAAAGAAATAGGAAGAAGCAGCAAAAAAGCAGAGGAGTAAGGAGATTGAGATAATTATACCGTGGCGAAGGGGCTTCTCCATTTCAATTCAAAGATTCCCAATACGACGCACGCCAAAAGTCGATCCAATTCGCACTCAATATGAGCGATCAAGCAGAGAGAAACACGGGACATGCGCGAAGAAGAAACGAACATATATGAATGTGGGATTTGATCCCATAGACATGAACTTATTAGAGAGATGGAAACATCCAAAGCAGAGAAAATTTTCAGTATCATAGACAATTTTCGTGGACTAACTATAAATAGAGTTCGAAATCATATACTAAAACAAAATAAGTAAATATTATCTTTGGGGTAGCATACACAATATTATTTATGGAACAAAGTGGCTTATATCCCTGAAATTTCCCTAGCTCTAACTACAATTGTCAAATCGAGATACCGAATCGTATATTTGGATCACAAATTCATGTATGGCAAATCGAGAATCAAATTGCATTTTCCCAGTCGCTTCGGTTGTTTTTTTCATACAACGAGCATCCCAAAGTCTTCACCGCCAGAGGATTTCCATGGTACTTGCTCACGATTTCCTTGCCGATTACCATAAGGTCCGGGTGATTCTTCTCTTGCCCTTGATTGAACGCGCACTTTACAAACAAAGTCAAAGAATCCTTTTGCGACAGGCTGGCCAAATTAAGCGGGGGGACAGTGCCCATGATTGAGGCGACCGATGTATTCTGCGATGTCAAGATGACTTTACTTCCCTTGGAAACGCCTCTCAACAAAACTCTCAATTCCACCCAATCCTCCCACCTCACTTCCCACACATCGTCCATTACGAACAAACATGTTTTGGTCTCCACGATACTTCTTAGGCAATTTTGAAGCATTTCGAGGCTATCATATTCTTCTATATGACCAAGAGACTCGATGATGCCTCTTATTATCTTCTTAACGTTGAATTCTATCGGCATGTATACCCAAACTTTGAGATCAAAATGTTTGTTTACCCAATCATCATTGTATACTAATTGAGCGAGAGTCGTCTTTCCAATACCCTCGATTCCAAGAATCGGAATGACTTCTATCATTCCAGCTCTGCCATCATCTGATCTTCTCAACAGCTTTATCATCATTTCCTTTTCTTCATTTCTTCCAATCACATTTGAAGGGGACACAAAAGAATGAGTTTCCCTCCGTGTAACTATAGTCTTGTCATAAACATCACTCGACAAGTTGAACCGAGTTTTCTCTTTATTGATCCCATCAAGTCTCTTTCTTAGTTCTTTCATATTATGTGCCATTTTAAACTGGAAAATGAAGTTGGATATCCACGAGGACAAGTAGCATACTTTCCTTTTGAGGGTCAAGTGCTCGGTGAACCTCGCCTGCCTCCACAAAGCCCTAGCTTCAAATTCGCCTAGCACGTCCTCGGCATCATAACAGAAGTCTTTAAGCTTCGATAGCCAAATCCTCATAGCTTCATCGTTAGTTTGCTTCTGCTCAGCATCATCGAGCACCCTCTGGATAGCGTGCTCTTAATCTTCTCTCGGTCATCCTTGACGCCACATACCAATTGACATTCTTCAAAAGCCGATGAAGCTAGTTTCTCCACGAGGTTTAAGGACTCTAGAGACTGTTGGAAATTTGGGACAAATTGATGGGTGAATGAATGAGAAATTGATGCTCAAAGAACACCCTTGAGTTGGAAGTGGGAAGTGAAAAGCACTAGTCCCACATGGAAAAGGAAGAAGGCTATGGAGTGGTTTATATACAGTTACACTTATTTGAAGTAGTAACTATTGTAGCACAAACTCTCTGCCTCGCGCGCAGGCGCAGGGGGGTGCAAATCCGATGCCCGACAAGCTAAAACTTGGGCGCGAGCGCGCATCCTGCGTACACGATTGCAGGACCGAAAAGTGGGCCTCGCGACGAGCCCAATTTTGCTAGCCTTCTGATTTAATTTTCTTTTTTCAACTCAAACTGTTACAGATTTGTAACGTGCGATTAATGGTGAGTTAAATTGTGCTGTTACGGAATTGATTTTGTAACGGCAGATTTAATCGGCCGTTATTCCTGACGCGTATTAATTTTGTAACGGCAAATTTAATTGGCCGTTATTATCCCCGAACAGCTCTCCCCTCTATTTTATCGAAATCATTCTCCTTCTGAAAATCGTTCGCTGCTTTCCTTCTGAAAATCGTTCTCTGCTTTCTTCTTCTGGAAAATAGTTCTCTGCGTTTGCATTTTTTCAATAGTGTTCATCTCCGAGAATTTGTTCAAGTTCGCTGAAGGCTTTGAAGTTCTGATTACTTCTTAGTCGTCTACCGTTGTATCCTGGGAGACAGACGTTCACGAAACCTCAGACGCGTGCTGAAGGGAACGAATCTGTTTTAAGTAAACTGTGTTGAACACATGCCTCGGTATTCGTTTGTATCGATTCCAACTTTGTTATTGCTATTTCGTTTCTTTGTAATTCTGTATTATTTGTGATATTTATGCTAATGCCATTTTGAATTCGATCAACAATCTTAAAACAGATTCGCTATTTTAAAGAATTCAAATGGCTACTGGGAAAGAAGTCGTGGATGTGGCTGCTCGAAACGATGGTGTCGATGTGACTGCCAAAGACTCTGCCTATGCCACGGCTGTCCAGCTGCCTGGCTCATCCTCTGTTCATCCTGCTGTTTCTGTACACCATGGCGAAAAACCTGAAAAGTTCGACGGACTGAACTTTAAAAGGTGGCAGCAAAAGATGCTGTTTTATTTGACCACTTTGAATCTTGCGAGATTCTTGACTGAGGATGCTCCTAAATTATCCGAAGGAGAAACGGATAAGCAAGCTTTCAACGCTGTTGAAGCCTGGAAGCACTCTGATTTCTTGTGCATGAACTATGTCATGAATGGCTTACATGACTCGTTGTACAATGTCTATTGTGCAAAAAGAACGGCAAAGGAGTTATGGGAAGCCTTGGACCGGAAATATAAAACAGAGGATGCCGGAGTAAAGAAATTTGTTGTCGGTCGATTCCTTGATTATAAAATGGTGGATTTTAAGACTGTGATCAGTCAAGTGCAAGAAATTCAAGTGATCTTGCATGAAATCCAAGCTGAAGGAATGATCTTGAGTGAAACCTTCCAAGTGGCTGCTATAATTGAAAAGCTACCTCCTGGGTGGAAGGATTTCAAGAACTATCTCAAGCACAAGCGAAAGGAGATGAACCTAGAAGAGCTCATTGTCAGACTTCAAATCGAAGAAGACAATAGAGGATTTGAACGCAAAGGGTTCAATCCTACTACAACTAAGGCAAATGTTGTGGAGCTTAGGCAAGGCCACAAGAACAAGAAAATTGTCAAGCCAAAGTTGGGACCAAAAGGAGGAGTTTCCAAGAACAAGTTTCAAGGAAAATGCTTCAATTGTGGCAAAATGGGCCATAGATCTGTGGATTGCAGACTTCCGAAGAAGAAGAATTATGAGGCAAATATGGTGAATGACATCGCTCAAGACGTGTCAAACATAAACCTTTCTGCAGTGATTTCTGAAGTAAACTTGGTTGGGTCCAATCCGAAAGAATGGTGGATTGACACTGGTGCCACTAGGCACATATGCTCCAACAAGGACCTATTTACAAACCTTGAACCGATTAATGGGGAAAAGGTTTTTATGGGAAACTCTGCCTCTTCTGTTGTCGAAGGCTAAGGGAAGGTGTTGCTGAAGATGACCTCAGGAAAGGAGCTGACTCTAAACAATGTCCTCTATGTGCCAGAAATTCGAAAGAACTTGATTTCTGGATCTCTGTTGAACAAGCATGGATTTCGTATGGTGTTTGAGTCTGATAAAGTTATTTTGTCTAAATCTGGGATGTATGTGGGGAAGGGATATGTAACTGATGGGCTTTTTAAGCTCAATGTGATGACAATTATCAATAAAGATAATAAGTCTTCTGTTTATTTGCTTGAGTCTTCCAATTTATGGCATGGTAGACTAGGACATGTTAATTATGATACATTGCGTAGATTAATTAACTTGGAACATATACCTTCATTCCAAATTGATTCAAAACATAAATGTGAAATTTGTGTTGAGGCAAAATTAACGAGATCATCATTTCAAACAATTGAAAGAAACACCGAACCCCTTGAATTGATTCATAGTGATGTCTGCGATTTGAAATTCATTCAAACGAGATGTGGTAATAAATATTTTATTACTTTTATCGATGATAACACCAAATATTGCTATGTGTATTTGCTTAAAAGCAAAGATGAAGCCTTAGAGAAATTTGTTCTCTATAAGAATGAAGTTGAAAATCAACTCAATAAGAAAATTAAAAGATTGAGAAGTGATAGAGGTGGCGAGTATGAAGTACCAATTGGTGAATTTTGTGCACAACACGGAATCATACATGAAGTAACTGCGCCTTACTCTCCTCAATCAAATGGTGTTGCTGAACGTGAAAATCGCACATTGAAAGAAATGATGAACGCGATATTACTAAATTCAGGTTTGCCTCAAAATATGTGGGGAGAATCTATTTTGTCAAGCAACTACCTTTTAAATAAGGTACCTCGAAAGAAAGAGGATAAAACCCCTTATGAGTTATGGAAAGGTAGGAGACCATCCTACAAACACTTACGAGTGTGGGGTTGTCTTGCAAAAGTAGCAGTTCCAACACCAAAGAAGACAAAGATAGGTCCTAAAACGGTGGATTGTATCTTTATAGGCTATGCACATAACAGTAATGCATATCGATTTCTTGTGCATGAATCTAAAATTCCAGATATACACAAGAATACAATCATGGAATCAAGGAATGCATCATTCTTTGAAAATGTATTTCCTTATAAATCCAATGATGGATCAAGTTCATCTAAACGAAAGAATGAAACTATGAATGAAGAAAGTCATGAAATTCATGATTCAGATCATGAACTTGAACCGAGACGTAGCAAAAGGGCAAGAGTGGAAAAATCTTTTGGAAATGATTTTCTAACTTATTTGTTAGAAAAGGAACCACTAGATCATGCAGAAGCTATGAATTCTTCTGAGGGACCTCTATGGAAAGAAGCAATAAAAAGTGAAGTTGATTCTATTTTGCAGAATCATACTTGGGGGCTAGTGAATCTTCCTCCTGGTTGTAAGCCTTTAAAGTCCAAATGGATTTTTAAAAGGAAAATGAAAGCAGATGGCTTCATTGATAAGTATAAAGCCAGACTTGTAATCAAAGGATACAAACAACGAGAAGGCTTAGATTACTTTGATACTTATTCTCCTGTGACGAGAATAACCTCCATTAGGATGATAATTGCAATTGCAGCATTGCGAAATTTAGGAATACATCAAATGGATGTAAAAACAGCTTTCCTAAATGGTGATTTGGATGAAGAAATCTACATGGAACAACCTGAGGGTTTTATAGTTCCAGGACAAGAAAGGAAAGTCTGTAAATTGGTGAAGTCATTGTATGGCCTAAAACAAGCACCAAAGCAGTGGCATGAAAAGTTTGATAATGCAATGACTACCAATGGTTTTAAGATCAATGAATGCGATAAATGCGTCTACATTAAAGAGACAACAAATGGCTATGTCATTTTGTGTCTTTACGTAGATGACATACTAATTATTGGTAGTGATGATAAAATGATCAAATCTGCCAAGAATATGTTGAATTCAAGATTTGACATGAAAGATATGGGACCTACTGATATGATTTTAGGAATTAAAATCATAAGAACATCAGAAGGTCTTATTTTAAACCAGTCACACTATGTGGACAAGATTCTTGAAAATTTCAACATGAATGATTCTGGTATTGCTAGAACACCATTAGACAATAGTCTTCATCTATCCAAGAATAGAGGAGAGGGTATCTCTCAAGTAGAGTACTCCAGAGTTGTTGGAAGTCTAATGTACTTAATGAGTTGTACTAGACCAGATATTGCCTATGCGGTTAGTAAATTGAGTAGATATACGAGCAATCCGAGTGCTGACCATTGGAAAGCAATAGTGAGAGTATTCAGATACTTACGTTATACTCGGAATTATGGCCTGTATTATACCAGATACCCAGCTGTTCTGGAAGGATATAGTGATGCAAATTGGATAGCTGATATAAAAGACTCAAAATCTACTAGTGGATATGTATTCACACTAGCAGGAGCAGCCGTATCCTGAAAATCCTGTAAACAAATTGTTATAGCCAGATCCACAATGGAATATGAATTTATAGCTTTAGATAAATGTGGTGAAGAGGCTGAATGGCTACGCCATTTCTTAGAGGATATTCCAAAATGGCAAAAACCTGTGCCACCAATAAGTATACATTGTGATAGTCAATCTGCAATTGGAAGAGCACAGAGTAATATGTATAATGGTAAGTCTAGACATATACGTCGTAGACATAATACCATTAGACAACTACTCTCAACAGGAATTATCTCAATTGACTACGTAAAGTCAAGGGATAATATTGCGGATTCGCTAACCAAAGGGTTAAATAGAGAGTTAGTTGAGAAATCGACAAGAGGAATGGGACTAAAGCCCATAAAAGAATAAGTTGGTATAAAGGAAACCCAACCTAGTTGACTGGAGATCCCAAGATCTAGGTTCAAAGGGACAACCTAGTTATACAAACTTAGTGATGTCACTGTGGGGGGTTATTCCTAAAACCATTCCTATGTAAAATATCAGTGATATTGTAAAGGGAAAGGATAGCAATTTTGCTTTAATGATTCTTAAGTGGAGTAAATAAATTACTCAGAATTAAGTAATCACCTATGTGAGAGAGAAGTGGGGCCGCTTCAAAGGAGAATTAATTAAGGGCTAAATTCTTTAGAATCTCTTGTAGAACCAGGTTGATGTTCATGGCCAAAACGAACATAACTATGAGAACTGAACAAACGTTTATATGATTCCTGTGTGAAGTGTATGGTTCATTTACATAAGAAAGTTGGACAGTTCAAGGACATCATGTCTACTGGACAACTAGTAAAGTAAATATACTTTCACAAGGAAAGGTTCAAAGGGTAACACCTACCTATCCTATACAGGTTTCAATTGTTGAACACTATCACAGAGTCAAAACTAAAACAATTTTCATTCATGTGGGGGATTGTTGGAAATTTGGGACAAATTGATGGATGAATGAATGAGAAATTGATGCTCAAAGAACACCCTTGAGTTGGAAGTGGGAAGTGAAAAGCACTAGTCCCACATGGAAAAGGAAGAAGGCTATGGAGTGGTTTATATACAGTTACACTTATTTGAAGTGGTAACTATTGTAGCACAAACTCTCTGCCTCGCGCGCAGGCGCAGGGGGGTGCAAATCCGATGCCCGACAAGCTGAAACTTGGGCGCGAGCGCGCATCCTGCGTACACGATTGCAGGACCGAAAAGTGGGCCTCGCGACGAGCCCAATTTTGCTAGCCTTCTGATTTAATTTTCTTTTTTCAACTCAAACTGTTACAGATTTGTAACGTGCGATTAATGGTGAGTTAAATTGTGCTGTTACGGAATTGATTTTGTAACGGCAGATTTAATCGGCCGTTATTCCTGACGCGTATTAATTTTGTAACGGCAGATTTAATTGGCCGTTATTATCCCCGAGCAGCTCTCCCCTCTATTTTATCGAAATCATTCTCCTTCTGAAAATCGTTCGCTGCTTTCCTTCTGAAAATCGTTCTCTGCTTTCTTCTTCTGGAAAATAGTTCTCTGCGTTTGCATTTTTTCGATAGTGTTCATCTCCGAGAATTTGTTCAAGTTCGCTGAAGGCTTTGAAGTTCTGATTACTTCTTAGTCGTCTACCGTTGTATCCTGGGAGACAGACGTTCACGAAACCTCAGACGCGTGCTGAAGGGAACGAATCTGTTTTAAAGAAACTGTGTTGAACACAGGCATCGGTATTCGTTTGTATCGATTCCAACTTTGTTATTGCTATTTCGTTTCTTTGTAATTCTGTATTGTTTGTGATATTTATGCTAATGCCATTTTGAATTTGATCAACAGAGACAACCACGGTCATGGTTGTGATTGGTTTTATCGGTTTTCGAGGAGAAGCGTAGCTGCTGTACAGGAATTAAACTTGATATTAGGAGCAGATTAGCAAACGAAACATGATTTTGCCAGGTTACATAGGCATAGATGCCGGTAGACACATGGTGTGAAAGAGAAAACTTAAGCAGTACTTTGCGTGAGCTTGTTTCCCATAGCAATAATGAAGTTTAAAAAAGAAGTGCGACCCTATCCGACGAACAACATTCTCATTTCGGAACAAAACCGGACAAAAGGGCACATTCATCCCATAAGATATAATGTGTCAGACCAATTGTCCTCTACAGACCCATGACAAAATAACAAATAGAATCACGACCCATGATGTAAACGCAAAAACCAGAATAAAGAATCATTTCACTTATTTAGGTTACTAACTGAAAATCTATTAGGAAAAATGAACTGAAAATCTCGTAAAGAACATGTCTACAGGAAAAAATTTGGGCACCAGAGTATGTAATAAAGAATCACTTCACTTAATTAGGTTACTAACTTGGTTAAAAAAATCCAGCAAGAGATAGATTTTGAAAAAAATTTCAGGTGCTGTTCTAATCAAAGATGGCACTAACTGAAAACCTAGTCAAATAAACTCCAGACCCAACGCACTTTAAGGAGAGAAGAACAAAAAAGCACCAAAAACAACTACAAAGATCGTCCTCATGTTGAAACATTGAATTAAATTACAAAAGGAAAGGGAAAACAGAGTTACGGCAATCTCGATTCTGACCCAAAAAAAACAACATATCTTGAAATTCAAAGCATAAAACGAACCAAAAATGTATGACCTGTGAATGCATTTGACTGGAATTTAAGCTACACAAACAAGGATATATCAGGAATGCGTGAAATTACGAGAAAAATCAAGCGCAACGCAAAATAAACCTCCGGATCCATCAGAAACGGAGCATGACGAAACCGAAGATATGAGTCACAATGCGTGACGAGCGTGAAAAAGTTCAAACCGTGAAAACAAAGGGTAGCGGAAGAGCACTTACACCGAGTTGATGAGTGAACGCGGCGACTCTGAAACCCTAGCAGAGAGAGGGGGAGAGAAAAAGAGAACGTGAATTTGGGAAATCTCACTTGGTTATCTTTATCTTGGACTTGCACACGCCCTCGAAAAATTCAAGAATTGTTGAAAGGGCGATTTGAGAGCACCGTATATTCTATTAGGATTCAAAATAGGAAACTGCCCCTATTATTGATGCGATATCCATACCGACCAATAAAATTTCAATTAAATTAGATAATGGAAAATTTCAGCTTGCTGCTCAATCAGATAATATTCACATTCAAAGGTTTCCTTGTTGCAAATCTCCACGTTGTTTAAAAGGGTCGTCGAAAAGCTCAAACCTTAGGGTTTGAAAATTTGAGTTACTCTTTATTATCGTTTTCAAATCATCCGAAATTCTTATTCTTAATCTGACGGTTCAGATAGAATAGCTACCCGGGGGCGGATCAATCATGTGATCAGGAGGTGATAATGCTGACATGAAGGCCAATTACCCATATACCCAATCAGCCATTTTGACCCAAAAAAAAAAGAGTCCACAAAATAAGAAAAAAAGAAGGAAAAAAAAAAAGGAAATTATCCCCGAGAATGTCAACCACACACAGAGGGAGAGCGGCGCAGCAAGATCCTTGACCCCATTTCCTCCCGGGGCGAGTGGGTCCCCCCGTCATCATCGTTAATTTAACGAACGCGGGGGGCTTTTTTTTAAAATTAACGATTAAATGCGCGATTAATCGCGAATCCGTGCGGAACTCGGGATGTAAAGGTTCGATAATCATGACGAGATTAATCGCGTGGTTAAAGCCAAGATAAACATCGTTCACCGATGCCCATGCAACTCCTGACTGCACGCGTATTCCCTTCCGAGTTCCGACCCCCTGCTTCCTTGCTCGTTCGTTTTTGTCGCTTAGCCATTCTCAGTTCTCTTCCGCTCTGCCACGGAAAACAATAAAAATCGTCTCTTTTTCCGTTCTTTCCTTTTCTCCTCTCGCTGGAGCCTTCTCTAAGATCTCTCTTCCGCTCCTAGATCTGTTCACTCGCTCTCTCTATCTCTGCTCTCTCCACCGCTCTGCGCATTCTGGGTTTGCTTCGTCTTGGGTCTGTCACGGGAAGGAGCTGAAAAGAGGAGGCGAAGTGTGTAGTGGGGTCGACATGGTGTGCACGCTGTTGGGGATTCGGTTCCCCGCCGCACCGCCGGTGTGCAAGTCCTCTCCCTCCGGCTTCAATGGCGACCGCAGGAGCTCTGGCGTCTCGCTCTTGCTGAACAACATGGCCTCCCTCTCACGCGCACTCTCTCCCTCTCTCTCTCTCTCTCTCCCTCGTGGTTGGGTTGTGCACTTTGTTCGATGGTTTTTGGCTTTTTTGCTGATCTGGGTCACCTTTACCTTGTGTTTCTTGTACGTTGGAGTGATAAAGCTACACGCTTGCTTTAAAAGTGATTTTCGGTTGTGAATGTTAGTGCAATCTGCCTGGGAAGTGGATCGAGAATGTTGGACTTGTTGTGAGCGAGAGAGCGATTGCTTCGTTCAGTGTTCAGTTGAATGTAGTGCGATGGAAGTGAAAAAAAACGGTTCGCCTGATTGAATGCTTAACCACCTCTGCTCTGCCTGCTTAATTTGCAATGCGTACGTGTTTTGCGGGGCCATGCGCTTCGTTTAGCTCGAAGCTTTTTTGATCCTCGACGGTTTTTGGATCCTCAGCTGTGCAAGTAATTTTTGTGTCACTGGTTGGTCAATGTTTCTTTCTGTCCTTAGTGCCGAGTGGCGTGCCTTTGTTCGGATTTTTTTTTTTTTTGGATAATCGAGGTGTCCGTCCGGCCGGCGAGCTAGGGCTCAAACCAGCGGTGATGCCCGACTAGTCCTCGAGGGGGGCTAGCGCAGCATCCCACCGCCACGACCCCCCACTTAAATCACCGATGGGCGAGTTTTGAACCCAGGACCTCTCGTGAAAGGAACTGAGCGCAAACCAACGCGACCACCGATGGGTGTATGTTAGTACTTTGAAAAACATCACACTGTTCTTACGTTCATCGTCATTGTCAGAGAGCTTAGCATATGGGTAGTTTGGATGTTGGGTGGTTTTATTCGAATCTTTAGCTTGACTCAAGTCATCTTTCCTGGATTCTTTAGATACAATTTTAGAGTTCGACGTCATAGATTTACTGGACCAGTCTGCGGACGTGGACTCTTTTTCTCCGCATATTGGGAATGGAAGTGATCGAACATGATTCTTTGTTAGTCCATTGGTGGTGGTCTGAAAAGAAAGGTATATAAAAAGTTTGGCCAAAGAATATAATTAGAAAAAGTCAAGCTAGACAACTAAGATGGCATGCTAGAGCTTCCTCATGATTTGTGGATACTGATTGTTATAACGATGAAGATTCTTGAGTCTAGTTCCCTAGCAATGTCCCTTCTTTACCTTATGGGGCCTGTATTCATGGACTAGTCATTTGTGAAGGCTGATTTTCTTATCAGGAGCACTACTTTTTCCCAAAGATAGTTGTCCATCTATGAGTGATGACTGGTTTCCTTATCTTACATGTGAAGTTAACCTGGTGCCTATTTGTAGGGAAGATATTCGCCGGAAAGTCTTCTTATGATTCTGACACCTCATCCTTATCCATAGCTGCAGCTGAGAGAGTCCCTGTTCCTGGTGGCTACAGTGATGTCGATACTTCCTCAACAGATCGAGTGGAAACTTCAGAAGCAGTTACTGATTCCCAGGTTCGTGATCAACATGCTAGTCCATTTTGAATGTATTGAGTAATCGGAACCTCGTTTGAGTGACGTTGCTGGAATGTCATTCTTCTTCCGTCACATATTATATTATTTTGTGGGGATAATGTGGTAGTAAGTTGGCATTTATAAAGAACAATATGAGATAACCAGTATTACTGCAAGGCCAAATTTGGAGGGTTCACAGTGACGTTATAGAGGGAGACTATGAAAAGCTGTCCAGTATTAGTCACCTATTGATCAATCTAGATTCTTGAGACCTCAAGTGTTGGCTCAACTATCTGAAATTTCTATGCTGATTAATTTTCTGCTCTAGACCACTTCCATCTGAATGCTTTTTTTTGGCATGCATCTGAATGCATATGGATATTAGAAATTTGTCGAAACAAATAAGAGGTGTGCACTTGAGAATTCTGAATTGATTAAGAATGCCCTCTGCCATTTCAGAGTTAAAAATCATAATATCTTACTAAGAGTTACTATTTACATCTCTATGTATGAACTGAGTTTTTGTCATGCATAGTGACTTGCTGTCACTCCTGAAAGCTGTACATGTGTCTTGGTGCAGGTTTGTGTCTATGGGCGTAGGTGGGTGCATGTGGACGGGCGTAGTTGCGTAGATGTGGTCGTGTTCATTCTCGTGGTCGTGTTCATTCTCTCATGTTATTGCATGAGCAGGACCGCGTCTGTCGTCCATCTATGGGCGTGTCTCCTCGTTTGTTTTGTGTACGTGTCTATGTGTTGGAAGTGGGTGTGGGTGGTTAGGTGGGTTCATTTCTCTCTTTTTTTTTCTTTGTTTGGGGGGAGGGGGTATGTGGGCACATTGCATTTTTTAAAAGCTACAGCATACTCTGCTGTTTAGGGAGAACTGATATAATGGTTTTTCAGAGTTTTTACCTGTCGCGATTGGTAATGAAGGCTGATCCTTAAATATGTTCTTTCGCTAGAATAATATTGCTTTAACTGGTGTATGGCATGGATGGAATGTCAGTTGTCATTATACATCAGAAAAACCAAGCCTTTCCCCCCAGGTTGATTTTATGGACTTTATATGTACATGTTCTATGTTCCGTGTGAAATTTTCAGCAGGCTTCCAAACTCAAGATCTTTCCTTTTTACTCTCCTTTTGACATCCCTTTAGGCTATTCTTAAACTCCTTTAACCCACGTCTCCATCCTAGAGTCGCATCTTTTCATAACAACAGCCGAAGGCTGCCATTCTACTTGTCAGATTGCCATTTATGTGATTAGAAAGTTCTTTATAGTGGAACTACTACACTGTCTATAGGCTCACAATCAAAACTACTACGGATAGGCAAATAGCTTTCCCCCTATGTTTATGGGCTCACTATTTTTTTTCTGGTCGAATATGGGTTCACTATTGAGATGCAACCATTGTATGAATTTTGATGAAAAGAATTGTATAATTATGGATTTATAGATTGAAATCTGAGGTGCCAGCTAAACCATCGTGCTTAGTTCTCTTGCAAACAGGGCTAGTGGTCGGTTTATCTTATACTCTATATGATATCCAAAACTGAAAATAACCTCATGTCTCGGTCTTGGATTGTGCTCATACTAAAATTAAAATGTCGGAATTAACTTGCAGTCGTTTAAATGGCCTTTTCTCCCCTCTATACTGCTCTTTTAGATGATTCATGATTCCAATGATCTGACCATGGAAGCTGAAGAGGAGATTGAGGTGACAGAGAAGCAAGATTCTGTTTCTTGATCTGTTATAGGGGATGGAGAGGCTTCTGAAGAAGAGGAATCTACTCCCTTACAAGATGTTGCAGTAATTGAGAAAGAGGAAGTAAGGAAAAGGACATTCCCTCCACCTGGCTCTGGCCAAAGAATATATGAAATAGACTCACTTTTGCTGGGTTATCGTGAGCATCTGGACTACCGGTGAGATGCTTTGGCTTTCTACCTACAATAATGTAACACGCAATGTCCTAATCCTAAAGTATGCATTACGTTTTAATTTTTGTTGCATTGAAGTTGTAATGAATAACTCATAATTCCCATGTGCCACCGGGCGTACTCAGCCCAAATGATGATTAAAAATTTAGTGTGAAATCAAGTTTCAACTTGCGCTCGGTTATGACTTATCTCTCATTAATTGTCACATGAGGGTAACTTTGGATATTCATTGCCCTCTGCATCCACTTTTTCCTTTGAGTGGTATTTTTGGACTTCTCTGTGCTGGTTACCAACTAGCTATAACCCTTTCCAATTGGTTCTCTTCTTTATTTCAAGTCTGTAATTGTAATTTATAACTGACACGATTGGCTAGACAGAAGTCATATGGACGGAAGAATGGAGAAGTGGAGAGAATTATAGGAAAAAAAGAAGTAAGAGGCAGGCGGTAAACTCAAATAAATTTTAATAGATAGGATGTATGAAAAGTGATTAGAGAGATTCAAAAATAATTTCAATATATACAAAAAGATAAAAATTTATATCTCAGTGAATTTGCACATGTTAAATCTATCACATCATCTTCATCATTGACTTGAGTTGGGATAGAAAGAAGGATAACTTTTTTTATTAGGACATATTGTTATTCTTTCAATCCTCAGTTTGTTTTAGCGGTCAATGATCATAGTGAATGGATCTTTGCCATAAAAAGCAATGGCTAACACTATGCGCTCATGGGATCGTTTGAATCTTATGATTACAATCACTTCTGGAAAAATCCTTGTTTGTCTCCATGGTAAGGAGTCGGCGACTTTTTCTTCTTATGAAGCTCAATTCTTACGTCGAAAGGGGTTATAGTGAGAATTTGACCGGACAAAAGAGGTTAAGCAATGGCAGAAGCCATAATTCATCTTTGCAGCACTTTCTCTTAATAGTCCTTTTTTTTTGTCTTGCTCAGATTAATCTCTCTTTTTTTTTGGTCTGCATTGCTCAGATTAATCAAGTTAAAAGATTTTGTAAGAGAATAGAGAGAGAAAGAGTATCAATGGGTTGGCATATTTGGTGGCCTCCGAGATTCCACGATTCCACAATCTGACGATTATGTTGACTTCACCGCTTCACGACCGTATCAGAATTTGTAGGTTCCATGCCTTAAATAACAACTTTGTCTTCAGCTCGTCTTAAGTAGCGTTAGTCGTGGCCCTCTGTCGACTAGGTCTGGCCTTACTTATTGATGCTCATGTTTTGGGACTTATTTTCCGTCAGCTAAAACTAATCACCTTGTCGACTTGTCGCGCTAACTAACTAAGAGCCTTCAACATTGGTAAATTTTGCTTATGCTGCGTCTTGCTTGGCCTCTTTAACCCGAGTCGACACTTAAAGATGGGCAATTTTTTTTTGTGTCAGCAGTACTATAGTTTCAGTGTAGTCAAAATTGTAATGCCGTGCTCGCAATTCTTTCACCTTAGACAACCCAAGACTGAGTGCCCATTCTAGACCTCAATTTGAAGACCCAAGATCAAGTTTGTGTTTTTCGATTATCAGTCAGTCTATTTAACGCACATGCATTGCAGTTGCATCAGAGTTTCGATTTGTTGAAGTCAACCAACACACCTAAGAATTTTCGATTCTGTGTAATTTTAGTGCAATCAAAATGGCATGCTTGATGGGATTTAGGGTCGCAAAATGGGTCGTGGACCAATATTTTAACTCATATTCATTATTCTGGGTGAAACACACATTGTTTAAAATTTTACATGTGGGTTAAAATGGGTCTACAAAATCAAAACCCAATTTATGATGGGTCTTTAATGTGTTTGCGGAGAACCCAACTCCAACCCATTTCCTTTTTGTAGTTTTTTTTTGTGAAAAGTCTCGCATAAGTCCCAAACTTAAAGCGTTTATGCCGATTTAGTTATAAACCTTTTAATTGTATAAATTTAATCATAAACTTTTGACCTTTTGTTAATTCAATCCTTTCGGCTAATTTCGGTGGGATAGTACTGACATGGAAGTCGGCCGGGCCTACTTAGTACCACCAGCGTTGACGTGAATAATTTTTAATAATATTTTAATAATTTTTTCTTTTTTCCTTTCTTCTTTCTTTTGCCAGTGGCTAGGCATGTTGGCATTGCTTGGGTGAGGGTCGTCGTTGCCCGCCATAGAAGAGGGCCGACGAGGGTCGACCTCCCCGGGTCAGATCTAGAAAGGCCGCCCTAGCATGGGCGAGGGCCACCCTCACTATATTTAGCGTTGGGAGCCCTCACCCAGGCGACGCCAACCTGCCCGGCCATGGCCGGTCACCGACAAAAGGAAGAAGAAAGGAAAAACGAAAAAAATATATAAAAATATTAAAAATTATCTACGTCAGCATCGGCGGTGTCACATAAGGGCCACCGATGTCCACGTTAGAAATCTCCAGCAAAATTTATTCGAAATGATCATCCAAGTTAACTCTCGTGCTCATGCTCGTCTTCTTTTTCAATGGCCCAGTTTTAATGACTGCGACACAGACAAGGATTGTGCCACCACTTGCACCTCAGGCTGTGGACTTTGCATCAAGAACGAATGCTATTGTTTCTCGGTGAAGCTGTGGGGTTGCGTTAGCCGTTACCACCTTAGAAGCATAAGTACTCCTTGATGAAGCCATTTGAGGAACGCTAAAAAAGTCAAAAGTTTCACACGGCACTTACTTTGATGCAAAATATTTTTTTAAGTGTCAATTTTTTTTTAAAAAAATAATAACTTAAATGCCAATTTCGATCTTGAATCTGCAAATCTAACGTGATAATATTTTAATATTTCTTCTGACTGACATAGCTGGTCAAAGGTCTGAATCAGCATAAAAAGCTCAAAACGACATCGTTCAACGAGTTTCATTTGCCTGCACAACCCAAAAAGAGGTCGTTCGCAAGAAAAACCTGGTGATCAATTTTTTGCTGAACGCGTCGTTCATCTCTCTCTCTCTCCTTCGTTTCTTCGTTTGAGCTACGCAACATCAGATGAAACCAAGCAATCTTGACTAAACAGCACTCCACTCCCTCTTCCTCCTCTCGAATTCGTCATAAAACCAATCCAATTCGGCTGAATCACCCCCTCAAATCCCCAATCAAGAACTGGTTCAATCCGTTGCTAAAACCTCACAGATCTAACCAATGTCATGCCTCGCCCTCTCTCCAACCCATCAATGAATTCGACATCCTCCCCCAGACCCGCGATTGGTTCCCACTTGCCCGTGCCCTCGTCGCTCTCTTCGCCTTTTGCCACTCCCGCTTCTCCTACACCAAGCCCTCCGCCGAAGCCTCCTCCTCCGATCCCGACCCCTCTTCCTCCACCGACTCCATCCGTGATGACCCCTCACCGCCTCCAGCTGCCATTCCTAAAGCTCTAGACGCTTGTCCTACGCCTCAGCAACGGCCATAGAAGCCCCGGTTTCCTCTAAAATGGCCATGTTAGGACCCAAGAGACACCGGTTTTGGCATTTTTCTTTGATTTTGTGTATTTTGGAGGTGACCCACTTCACGCGGGTGCTTCATCCTCGTGCCCCTATCCCCAGTGACGCTCGTACACATAGGAGAAGGGCTGAGATCAAGCTCGGGTGAACATGGAAGACCCAAGAGAGAGGTCTCATACATGGAGAAGAGATAGCTTTTGAAATGAGAGTGTTGGTTGTGTGTATGCCTATGGAGAGAGCGTATGAGCGCGATCGCAAGAATGCAAGGGAGGCGGCCCGACGTTGTTTGCTGAGGAGGGCCATGCGTTGATGGACAGGATGAGTGGAAGGGAGTCCCTGCTGTATTGTGCGCGCGCTTTTGGTGTGGGAGGGTGAGCGATGGACTGACAGTATACGAAAAGAAAAATGAGAGAACGGCACGTGGCTGCTGGTGATGGGGGGTGTAGGGATCGAGATGATGAAGAAGCTTCAATGGAGAAGCAAGAAAAACCTGGCGAGGACGTTTTGCTTTGCGACGTCACTTGCAATTTTCATGGAGGAAAGTATAAAATAATTTTACTCTTTTTTTCACATGGACTTTCTATCTTGGTTTTTTTTTTAAATCCACGTAGGCATTAATATTTAATTAAAAAAGTCACGTAACATGTTGATTTACCACCAGAGGCACTTCGGTGATTGTTTTTTTCTCCCGATTTGGCACTTAAGTGAGCCAGCGAAAACTTTTGGCATTTTTAGTGTCCTGCTGATAATATCTACTTACTTTGATTCATAGTTATGTCCTTATCATGAAAAAAAATATGATCGCGTGATGATATTTCAGAGAAATATCGCTCCTCTCTTTATGATTTTACCATACTTTTGGTCTGGGGAGAAATGATTGCACAAGTCAAAGTGAATTTTTTCGCCATGCAACTAACAAAACTCATGAAGCTTATCTGAAAGCAACCTAAGAATAACTCTACCCACATTGACTCCAAATTGTACATTAGTTCGTGGGATGCTTCAAGTTTTAAATTCGTCTTCACAAGGAAGAGTCTCTTTGGAGCTTCCAAGAACATCAAGCCCGCGGCGGCTAGGCGAGGTGTGGAGAGGGCAGACGCTCACAGTAAGAGATAGTTCAGCAAACCATCACAGGAGCCACAACTAACTTACAATGAGAATGAGCCTCGACGAAAGTGGGGGAGCAATAGCATAAGCCATAATTCATCTTTGCAGCACTCTGTCTAATTAATCTCTCAATTTAATCTAAGTTAAAGACTTTGTTAGAGAATAGAGAGTATTCCTTGGGCACATGTGTTGGTGCTGGCACCCTACCATCCCAAGCCCAGAATTTTTTGAAGTTTGTAATATTGAGTTTGCTGGTCTTGAGTAGGTCTGTCGAATGGGTCGATCAGGCCGGTTTGGGTCGGATTGAAAATGGCCTGGCCTAAATTGAACTATATAACCCATACTGACCATTTTTTATGTAATGCAATTTTAGTAATCCATATCCAACCCGACCAAGATTCAACTCAATCCATGTTACTAAAACACATTGATATTTAACCTAACTTATTGAAATCCATACCCATCTATCTAATCCACTTTTAACCTCTTCATTTGAATATGTTTTTTAGATAAAGTATTTTTTTCAAATTGAAAATGTAAATTAATAGATAAAAAATATGTTAGTAAATAAAACAAGGGTTAATACCACAAGAGATCCTAAACGGGTACACATGTGATAAATCTACCCAAAACTAATTTTTTTACCATAAAAAACCACTAACTAGTACACCTGCGACAAATTTATTCCAAACTAAATTTTTTAACATCAAAAACCCCAAACTAGTACATGCGTGACAAACGGAGGGTAAAACTCAAAATTAGTACATTTGTTAACTGTCATATATTATTTAACTTAACAATTTGATAGTAAAATTTAATAAAAACTAACGGAGTGTAAATTTATCACAGGTGTACTAATTTGGGATTTTTCGTGATAATAGTCCATAAAACAAAGCACATAAAAAGAATAAAGAATAAAACAATTTTAGCAACCACATGCAACAGTTTAAAGACTCTGCTTACCCTAAAAAACCTGTTCTAAAAATGTTAGGCAACCCATTTATGACCTAGCCTATTAAATATGAGTTCTAGACCATTTGGCCACCTCTAATAATTATTTTGCCGACCACATTCCTCATTTCAGAAAACTTTGTTGCCAAAAGCGTCCATTATGTGGAATTCAACTTAGATAAATATTGACAAGAGATGTTGCTGATGGATATCTAGTTCTTTGTTTCTTTCAGACATGTAGTTGTTGTAAAGTTGGATTGTGTTTGACTCGAATTTCCGTTTATAGTTGCCTATCAATAGGTCGTGGACCTACCTTTTTATTATATAATCACAAGTTGGTTTTACTCTAACCTTTTCTTTTCAATTTCTTGTACCTTTACAATCTTGTAAGATAGATCCAATGTAGTCAAAATTCTCATTTTGTGCCGGCACTACCTATCGCCTTGAGAAACCATGATTGAGTTCTTACTCTAGACCTCAACTTTAAGACCCAAATCAAGTTCTTGTTCCCTTCCCAATCGTCAATTGTCTATTTGACACACATAGACTGCGGTTGTGTGAGAGTTTTCGATTCGGTGAAGTAATTGACATACAAGAACACACCAATAACTTTTGATCTGTGTAATTTTAGCGCAATCAAAATGGCATGCTTGGTGGTACTCACACTAAAGAAGAGGTTGAATGAGGAACGCCAATTTCAGAGTAATCAGTAAAGCATGGCAAGAAGACTGGGGATATTACCAAAAAAGTTGTAAACTTATTGCACGTGTGCCAATTTAATCATAAAATTTGCAATGCAGTTAATCTAGTCCTAAACCTATTGATAATTTGCCAATTTAAGACATTTGGGAAATCGTTAATGTGGATACGAGTCGTTTTACGTGGCACAATCCGTGGTGACGTGAATAATTTTTGTAATTTATGTAAATTTTTTTGAATTTTCTATTTTTGTATTTATATTTGTTTTTTTTTCTTTGCTTTTTTTTTTCATTGTGCAGACGAGGGTCATTGGTAACCCACACCAACCGCCGTGGCCTTGCATAGGGCCTTCGCAACCCGCCAGTCGAGGTACAAAGGCCTTTGCCACATTTGGGCAAGGCCTTCGCAGCTAGCGAGAGTTGTAGGCACAATTAATAAAAATTAAAAAAATTATTTATGTCAGCGCTCGCCATGACATGTAAGAAGGTCAATGTCCACACAACAATTTTTGACCAAATTTGGTCAAAATGACCTAATTGGGAAATTATCAAAATGTTTACGACTAATTAGATAAATTGAAAAACTTAGGACTAAATTGGCACGAGAGCAATAAGTTCATAACTTTTTTGATAATTTTTCCAAAAAGACCCTCTAATTGACATTCTAGACTAGATTCTCCAAATGCCAGTCATTGTCTCGAAAGATTAAGTGGTGATGGACATGAAGAATATGGACGTTTCCCTTGGTTAAATCTTAAATTTAAACCCCAACTTCTTGCTCGAGATGCCATTGCCTTCGAGAAATTGGGATTGATCTAGAGCTTGACTTGAAGACCCGATATTAAGTTCGTGTTCCTTTCTCGAGTGTCGGTCTTCTATTTAACACAAACGCTACAGTCGTTTTGAATTTTTCGATCAAGTGAAGTCAAGCAACAATTTCATTCATGCAGTTGTAGCCCAATCACTTGGCCCAGCTTTTTGACCAAAAAAGTTGGCCCGAATTAACATTAGGGACCCAATTTCATTTAAGGAACAAAGTGGAGTATAGCCCTAAGGCTCCATGATTTAGTTTGTTTCGCTGCAAATGCGATATTTTTGAAAAATATTTTTCAGGAAAATGATAATATTTTTAGGTCTTTGGCTGAAACTGAAGATGAACTAGAAAACATTTTTCATCGTTTTGTAAGGAAAATTTTCATTTATTTCCTTTGCTAATTCCATTGTTTTCCATGCACACTTAAAACACTCCAAAACAAAACGTACCAAAACTTCGGGCCAAGACTCAACACTCACAAGCGCACTACACATATATGCACCCTTCATTCTAGAAGGGCATACGCATGTTTTACTCTACATCTCCGGTCACCACGGTATTCCCGTCGTCGCCATCGCATATACACAACCAATGCCATTATGAGAGCATGGGATACAAAAGTAGAAGGGGAATTAAAACAGAGAGACTACAATAAGGCTTATAAGGCGATTATATTCAATTTCATAAGCAGTGGCTGATCCAGCACTTATATTGACATATTTCATAATGTATATAGTTCGCTTATGTAGTAGCATCCAAGTTCATCATTGTTCCTAGCCTTATACAGCCCTTTGACTCCTGTGGAAGTGTTTAATGAGAGCTTCCATTGGTGTCCCATCCCCTAAAATCTAATAATTAAAATCCACTCCTTTCTAGCAAGCTCACATACCATGACAATGGGCCAATTCGCAATATATCTATTCTTGTCATGATTGACAGATATGCTTTGGATAGATCCCAGAAGCTGAATTAACAGTTAAAGAGAGCTTCCCCTCGAAAGAGGAAAACCCATGAACAAACTTGGCCGAATACAAGAACTAATTACAGAAGCAGACGGCATTATCATCACGCAGATCTCTCCCTCAGCAAAAATGGGAATGACATTCACGCAATGACACTCCAAAACTGTAAATTTATAAACTCAAACAACACAAATTCAGTCGGTGATAAAAACGGAGCAATTAGCATGCAAGTGAAATCCACTCACCAACCCACACACTGCAACTGAAAAACTTAACCGACGCCCTGCGCTAGAAGTGAATTCGCCAGAAAGTTAACCAATAAAGAAATAGGAAGAAGAAGCAAAAAAGCAGAGGGGTAAGGAGATTGAGATAATTATACCGTGGCGAAGGGGCTTCTCCATTTCAATTCAAAGATTCCCAATACGACGCACGCCAAAAGCCGATCCAATTCGCACTCAATATGAGCAATCAAGCAGAGTGTAACGCTGAATTTCAACTGTGGAAAAGAAACACGGGACATGCGCGAAGAAGAAATGAACAGATATGAATGTGGGATTTGATTCCATAGATATGACCTTATTAGAGATGGAAACATCCAAAGAACAGACAATTTTCAGTATATTTTCAGTATCACAGACAATTTTCTTGGACTTAACTATAAATAAAGTTCGAAATCATAGACTAAAACAAAATAGGTAAATATTATCTTTGGGGTAGCATACACAATATTATTTATGGAACAAAGTGGCTTTATATCCCTGAAATTTCCCTAGCTCTAACTACGATTGTCAAATCGAGATACCGAATCGTATATTTGGATCACAAATTCATGAATGGCAAATCGAGAATCAAATTGCATTTTCCCAGTCGCTTCGGTTATTTTTTGAATACAACGAGCTTCCCAAAGTCTTCACCGCCAGAGGATTTCCCCAGCACCTGCTCACGATTTCCTCGCCGATTAAAATGAGGTCCGGGTGATTCTTCTCTTGCCCTTGATTGAACGCACACTTTACAAACAAAGTCAAACAATCCTTTCGCAAAAGGCTGGCCAAATTAAGCGGGGGGACGGTGCCCATGATTGAGGCGACCGATATATTCCGCGAAGTCAAGATGAATTTACTTCCATTGGAAACGCCTCCTAACAAATCTCTCAATCCCACCCAATCCTCCCGCCTCACTTCCCACACATCGTCCATTACGAACAAACATCTTTTGGTCTCCACGATACTTCTTAGGCAATTTTGAAGCATTTCAAGGCTATCATATTCTTCTATATGACCAAGAGACTCGATGATGCCTTTTATTATCTTCTTAACTTTGAATTCTACTAGCATGTATAACCAAACTTTGAGATCAAAATGTTTGTTTACCTAATCATCATTGTATACTAATTGAGCGAGAGTCGTCTTTCCAATACCCTCGATTCTAAGAATCGGAATGACTTCTATCATTCCAGCTCTGCCATCATCTGATCTTCTCAACAGCTTTATTATCATTTCCTTTTCTTCATTTTTTCCAATCACATTTGAAGGGGAGACAAAAGAATGAGTTTCCCTCCGCGTAACTATAGTCTTGTCATAAACATCACTTGACAAGTTTAACTGAGTTTTCTCTTCATTGATCCCATCAAGTCTCTTTCTTAGTTCTTTCATATTGTGTGCCATTTTAAAATGGAAAATGAAGTTGGATATCCACAAGGACAAGTAGCATACTTTCCTTCGGAGGGTCAAGTGCTCAGTGGACCTCGCCTGCCTCCGCAAAGTCCTGGCTTCAAATTTGCCGAGCACGTCCTCTGTTAGAATAAAATTTGAAATACTATTGTATTCACTTATAGTAGAGATTTTAAGGCGTAACACTCAAAAGTGAAAGCCTCGATCTTGTCGATAACTATCGTCGACAAGATCTCGAAGGTGAACGACTTTAATAGCCTCGGTCGTTGATAACTATCGTCGACAACTCTATAGCCTTGGTCGTCGATAACTATTGTCGACAACTCTCAAGGAAAAAAACTCGAGGAGAGAAATAAACTATTTTATTATGACTTGATTCAGATTGCGGGATTCTTCGATAGAAGTCACAATATATTCGAACTGCAATGTTAGCATCCGAAGAATCTTCTCGATGATCTGTTGATCACCAAAAGTCTCACCATTGGCCTTCATTTGATTGACAAGAGCCAATACGCGTGAGAAATAGTTAGAAATGGACTCCGACTTTTCCATCTGAAGGAGCTTGTATTGTCGACGAAGAGTCTGAAGCCGAACCTTCTGGACCTTCTCAACACCTTTGCAAATTTTGATGAGAGTATCCCATGCTTCCTTCGCCGTCTTCGAATTCACCACTTTTTCAAAGATTGACGAATCTATCGCTTGAAAGATGTAAAAGAGAGCCTTACGATCTTTCTTACGATTTTCTTTTATCGTCTGCTCCTCCGTTGTCGAATCTGCCGCTGCTTCTGGCTCGACGAATCCTTCTTCGACAATCTTGGTCAGCTCCTGGAATCCGAACAGCACCTCCATCCGGATCTTCCAATGCTCAAAATTCTTCCCATCAAACCTTGGGAGTTGAGGTTGGACATTCCATCTGACTCGAGATCTTTCAAAACTTAGCCAACTGGCTCTGATACCAAATGTTAGAATAAAATTTGAAATACTATTGTATTCACTTATAGTAGAGATTTTAAGGCGTAACACTCAAAAGTGAAAGCCTCGATCTTGTCGATAACTATCGTCGACAAGATCTCGAAGGTGAACGACTTTAATAGCCTCGGTCGTCGATAACTATCGTCGACAACTCTATAGCCTTGGTCGTCGATAACTATCGTCGACAACTCTCAAGGAAAAACACTCGAGGAGAGAAATAAATTATTTTATTATGACTTGATTCACCTTACTTAAAAAGATTACAAGACGCACATATATATAGGATTAACACACGACTCTACGTTTACTCTAGTCACATGAACAGACACGTCTAGATTCATAACATTAAAGGCTATCTTGAAAAACATAACCTCCTAGATAACAACTTTCTAGATACCAAGTATCAAGATGAACTTGGGTTACGAAGAGTCTCCTTGAGATTTGAAAAAAAATCCTTTGCGATTTCCAACATCCTCGGCATCATAGCAGAAGTCTTTAAGCTTCGATGGCCAAATCCTCATAGCTTCATCTTTAGTTTGCTTCTGCTCAGCATCAGCGAGCACCCTCTGGATCGTCTCTAGCGTGTTCTTGATCTTCTCTCGGTCATCCTTGACGCCACATACCAATTGACATTCTTCAAAAGCTGATGAAGCTAGTTTCTCCACAAGAGGTTTAAGGACTCTAGATACAACCACGGACATGGTTGTGATTGGTTTTATTGGTTTTCGAGGAGGAGCGTAGCCGCTGTGCAGGAATTAAACTTGATATTAGGAGCAGATTGGCAAACGAAGCATGATTTTGCCAGGTTATATAGGCATAGATGCCGGAAGACACATGGTGCGAAAGAGAAAACTTAAGCAGTACTTTGCATAACCTTGTTTCCCATAGCAATAATGAAGTTTAAAAAAGAAGTGCGACCCAATCCGACAAACAACATTCTCATTTCAGAACAAAACCAGACAAAAGGGCACATTCATCCCATAAGATATAATGTGTCAGACCAATTTTCCTCGACAGACCCATGACAAAATAACAAACAGAATCACGATCCATGATGTAAACGCAAAAACCAGAATAAAGAATCACTTCACTTAATTAGGTTACTAACTGAAAATCTATTAGGAAAAATGAACTTAAAATCTCGTAAAGAACATGTCTACAGGAAAAATTTTGGGCACCAGAGTATGTAATAAAGAATCACTTCACTTAATTAGGTTACTAACTTGGTCAAAAAAATCCAGCAAGAGATAGATTTTGAAAAAAATTTCAGGTGCTGTTCTAATCAAAGATGGCATTAACTGAAAACCTAGTCAAATTAACTCCAGACCCAACGCACTTTAAGGAGAGAAGAACAAAAAAGCACCAAAAACAACTACAAAGATCGTCCTCATGTTGAAACATTGAATTAAATTACAAAAGGAAAGGGAAAACCTCATATCTTGAAATTCAAAGCATAAAACGAACCAAAAAAGTATGACCTGTGAATTCATTCGATTGGAATTTTAAGCTACACAACCAAGGATATACTAGGATTGCGTGAAATTACGAGAAAAATCAAGCGAAACTCAAAATAAACCTCTAAATCCATTAGAAACAAAGCATGACAAAACCAAATATATGAATCAGAATGCATGACAAGCGTGAAAATGTTCAAACCGTGAAAACAAAGGGTAGAGGAAGAGCACTTACATCTGAGTTGATGAGTGAACGCGGCGGCTCTGAAACCCTAGCAAAGAGAGGGGGAGAGAAAAAGAGAACATGAATTTGGGAAATCTCATTTGGTTATCTTTATCTTGGACTTGCACATGCCCTCGAAAAATTCAAGAATCGTTAAAAAGGCGATTTGAGAGCACTGTATATTCTATTTGGATTGAAGATAGGAAACTAGCCCTTTTTACTGACGCGATATCCATCCCGCCCAAAAAATTTTCAATAAAATTAGATAATGGGAAATTTCACCTTGTTGCTCAATCAGATAATATTCACATTCAAAGGTTTTCTAGTTACAATCTTCACGTTCTTTAAAAGGGTTGCCGAAAAGCTCAAACCTTAGGGTTTGAAAATTTGAGTTACTCTAAGTGACATTATGGTTTGGCATTACCAAACCGAACCAAAGAAATCCAAACCGGCAAAACGAAGGTTATTTTTTCATTATCCGAACAGAATAGAAAAGTGCATGAAATTTCGGTTTGGTTCTGATTTCGATTCTGACACTCCCAGTGCCAACACCTATACATGTGCCCAGCGAATACTCTCTATTCTCTAACAAAGTCTTTAACTCGATTAATCTGAGAAAGACAAAAGACAATTAAGAGAGAGTGCTGCAAAGAAACATTATGGCTTCTGCTATTGCTTCCCCTCTTTCGTCGGGGTCCAATTCTCACTGTAAGCTAGTGGCTCTAGAGATGTTTGCTGAACTCTCTCTCTTACCGTGAGTGTCTACCCACTACACCCCTCGCCTTGCCACCGCGGACTTGATGTTCTTGAAAGCTTCCAATTCATGCATGTCCTGTGAGCGCATACCATCGTTACCAGGTGTCGCTGGAAGAACATCAGCTCAACTAATAATCTTCCTGCAGGTCCCAGTTAATAGACATGATGTTTGAGTCTCTTCATGGCCAAGTCCTTGTTGCATAATTAATGACAAAGTGTTTATTTAGATTCAGCATCAATGTTGGACATGGATCTACTCTACATAAGATCATAGCATGCTAGAAATGTCACCGTGCGCATCATTACACCAAGGCTATCTACATAAAGATTGTGTTGCACGATCTTTGAACTGTCGTAGGTCGCTAAATGTGTAATTGTTGCAGCACATATACACGAGATCACTAGATTTGTTTTTTGAAAAAATATATATTGCTTCCACTTATTATATGTTTAAGTTATAAGCGGAAAAAATAATTAAAATTGACTTGAGCAGATAAAGTAATATGTTTCGTTCTTTATTTTTTTTTTACGAGCTTTATTTTATTACTAGCATATTTTTTTATTTATTAATTTACCTTTTCAATTTGACATAAAACTTTGTCCAAACAACATATTCAAATGAAGAGGTTAAAGTGGATTAAATAGATGGGTATGCATTTTCATAAATTGGTTTAATTGTGTATGCGCTTTAGTAATATGGTTTGAGTAGGGTTTTGGTCAGGTTGGGTATGGGTTGCTAAAATTGCATTGCAGTATGGGTTATATGGGTCAATTTAGGTCTAACAAATTTCAATCTGACCCAAACTGGCCCGACCCACCCATTTGCCAGCCTACTTAGGACAAATGAACTCAATATTACGAACGTCGGAAAATTCCAGCCTTGATACGGTATGGTGCCAAGCCTTGCATTGCAGCCTTATTTTCTCCTCTCTCTCTTTTTAAAAAAATTATTTAATTTCTATTGTGGTACATAAATATCACAAATTCTTTTACCAAAGCTATGTGCATAACGTGGAAAGTGGAAAAGATTTTATTATATCATCATCAATCTAATCAATCAAAAGGGGTCGTTCCCTTCTGTTCAAAGCTCGAGTTCGAATCGCTATATACTTGATGCATTCTCCCGTAGATGCCCTTACGATCGTGGACCTCGTGGGACTAGAAAATGATGTCACGTCCCGAAAACAACTAGAAAATGGGGATGATACGGCCGTTTTTCCACACGAAAGACGCAGCCTCAACAATAACCAACAACCTGCTATCAACATATATATATATGTATGTATGTATGTCAAACCACCTATATATTATATAAACCAACAAATTGGTTATAACATCAGAGTTTTTATAATCCACCAAAAGAACATGTACATCAAGAACTCAGCCAACCCGATGAACTATCAATAACCTTACATACAACTCCCAAAAATCATACCCAAAATCTAACTCCCAAAAGTCCCCGCGATAGTACTTTCGTACTAACGGCCGTTAGTCGAGGAACTTGAAAAGATTGGGAAAGAGAGGGATGAGCAACTACAGCCTAGTGAATAGTACATATCTTTTAAGTAGATCGAGCAATTACTATCATGTGTACAAAGCAATACCAAACCTTCAAAAGCTAAACTTAAGGTTTAAAATACATATAAAATCACATCAGAGTTGTTTCATTTCATCAAAGCTTTGTACAGGACACAAATACACATTTAAATCCACCATCACAACTCAAACTATCAATGATCAAGTCCATTGATCAATCTCTATAAAAACCATGTCAATGGTTCATTCCATTGACTAATCTATTGCTCAATTACTACCATGGTCATCACATAAAGCTCGGTGACAAAGCAACCAAGATTCTCCCCTTGACAATGTCTCCACCTACAAAGCTGGTGGTTTGGCCCAGAAGAATATCCTAAACCAGTATGCATACCTCAAAACCCCTACTCGAGTTCACAGTCATGTTGAGCATCAAATAATCATAATCCAATATCAGAAATCCATTCTAGAATACATTCCACCAACCAAACAAATAACTTTCTCACAACACGGCTCATCCACCAGGAATACATTTCGTAGAGCATTTCTTGAATCATTTCCGAACTCATTTCATAAACTAGTTCGTAACACGATACACATATGAATCCTTTCATAATACATTTTCAAAAACGATTCCCAAATCATTCTTAAATACTAAAAAGTAGTAAATGCTCGATCCCGATTTATACAACAAAATGTTTTTTTAAGTTCAATATATATATCTATATCGAATCATAATTTCTTCGAGATCTGATTTTTACAAAACTAAAGAAGAGATAATATCACTCACCTGGGAATACTCGAAAGCAACAACACGAAGCTAAACGAGTCGACGATCTCGCAATCCTAACAATTAAACGAGAATCAACATCAAAATCAAGTAAAATACTACGATAACTACGAAACGGCTATAGTAAGCTTAAACGCTAACAAAAAGACTCCTACGCGCTAACAAAACTCACAACCGAAGCGGATATTCAAAATTATCTGCAATGAGAAACTTGATCGTGAAACTTGATCGCACTGTAATTCTCTCCATCAAACTCTGATTATAACAAACTTATAGTCAAAAGAAAGCCTGTTCAGACTATTACAAAAGCCCCAGCTTGGCCGCCCCAAAATAGAGCCGACTCCCGATCGCGTGTAGGGCCACAGAGAGGGTGCTATGCTCGTAAGGGATAGAGAGTGTGACAGCCCAGGCGGTGGTGCGCGGGAAGGAGGGATGGCGGTACGTCCACACCTCGGTCGTTAGACGTGCGCAAGGAAGGGAGGGAGAGCCTCTGTTGTCTCACATCGCCTAGGCCTAAGGGGGAGTTCTGGACTAGCTTATAAGGTTTGGGGTTCTATATCTGTGCAACGCGTTTTAAGGCCGTGAGGGTCAGTGCGCCCAAAGCTGACAATATTATACAGTGTAGACCCGAGATGTTACAGATGAAATCGGGCTGTGCAGACCATACCATTTATAGTTCAAGTACATATTGATAGGTTCCATGAGCCAAAGCCATTGTTTTCGATATCTAAATTCAACTAAGTTAATTTCAATTCCATCCCAATAGATGGATTCCAAAACCAGAGTAAAATGAAGATGAAAATCCGAGCTCCACCTCTTTCGCTTCGTAGAAATGCGAACCAACCCTTGAAGTTCGAAGGCTCAGTCCTATCTCTCGTTATGAGATTAGGAACGTCATGGAATGGAGGAATCTCCGGCCTAAACCTTGCAAATTATTCAGCACTCCGCCAAGATGATACACGGAATAGTCAAGTGAATCCGCCGCAACCAGCTTGAGCCAACTTCGAAGGAGAAAATAAACAAGTAGAGGAGTGTTTGTTGCTGCCGAGAGATAAAAGATGAGATGCCGACGAAACTGTGAACTTGAAATGCATTTTGAAGAGGGGCGCAACCCATCAAGAAGCGAAAGCATGCAAAAACACAAAATGCATACAAAACGCCAACACCAATAGGATGACTCCAATAAATGCAGCTGACAACATAAAGCATCACCATCCTCTTTAATCTTCATAACATTGGAATAATTCAATTCAAAATTTCATAAGCAAAAGCATATCCAGTGACATTGTTCCGAAAAGACAACCATAATGAAAACAAAAGCTACTATGAAATCTCGCACTTCGAGACTTTGCAATTCAACTCAACGGTTGGACTTGGCAACTCTCTCTATCTCGTCTTTCTTCTTGATGGCATAGCTGCGGAAGAATTAACTTAGAAAAAGTGCACATGACCAAAGTAAAATAATTATAAGCAGAAAGTTTAACAGCAAAAGGGTCAGCCTCGTGAGGAAGACAAAAAAATTGGGCATCGGTTACCTGTTGGATGAACCCTTAGCAGCATTAAGAAGTTCATCAGCCAGACACTCGGCGATTGTCTTGATGTTCCTGAAAGCTGACTCCCTTGCACCAGTCATCAGCAGATAGATTGCCTGATTCACACGTGGCAAGGGGGAGATATCAACAGCCTGACACCTCACAACACCAGCTGACCCAATACGAGTAGCATCTTCCTGAGGACCACTGCAATCAGAGAACATAATTTATATAAGTGAAACTAGGATAATACAACGATAGTGCGACTTTCAATTTGTAAGCTACTTTTTTCTCATTAATATCAAGCCTTTCCAACTAATCCAACAAACTATGTTGACCCACTACGAGTGAGTGAGCAGCACTCTTAACAACCTTGGACAAGCAATATTAGTTAGATACTTCCTTGATACGCACCTGTTGATGACAGCGTCAACAATAACTTGGATTGGGTTTTGATCTGTGAGCAGGTGAATGATTTCCATGGCATGTTTCACAATTCTGACAGCCATCAATATCTTCCCATTGTTTCTCCTGGGCATCATCAGGGAGGAGTTTGTAAGCCTCTCCACAATTGGACATTCAGCTTTCCTGAAGAGCTTGACTGAGTACCTACCAGCAGTGTGGGGAACGTATGTGGCGTGCTTGGCAGGTTGGACAGCAATGTAATCATTCAGTGAGAGGTCATTCACCTAAAGAGCAACAAATGGAATTGTCAAAATAATGTTAAAATCGAAAAACTCAATCATAGCGTTTATGCTTCCACGTTTTGGAAAGCATGCTTTACGGATTCCACGGTAACTCTCGTCAATGTTTTAAAAATAAAAGGAAAAATTCCAAATAAAGGTTTGAAGTGCCCTTATTTTCTCAAATAACAGCCTAAACATGCTTTAGATATAGATTCCACAACAACTCTCGTCAGTGTTTCGAAAATAAAAGGAAAATTTCCAAATAAGGGTTTAAAGGGCAACTATCGTTGAAGTGGACTTTATTTCAAATAAGAGCTTGAAGTGGCCATGTCAATCTTAAAGAAGGGCCTAACCTCACCAGCTAGTCAATGGCATTTTTGTCCTTTATTTTTTTAAAATTTTTTTTCCTTTTTTTTCTTTTTTCCATAAATTAGATAAACTCAAAAAAGAAAGAAAAGGCTAAAACTTAAAAAAAAAAACACACACACACACAAATAAATAAAAACCCCCGACCCTTCCCTTGTGGCCGCCGATCGCTGGTTGGGCATCGGCGATGGTCAACAAACCTCGCTCAGACCTAAGAGAGGGTTGCGGCCTTATCCCGATTCTCACAAGGGTCGTTGGCCCTCGCCGAGGCGCCAGTGACCCCGCTGGCCATCGCTGACGCCCCAACGGTGATGGGGCGGTGACCACAGGTAATAGGGCTGGGGCAACCTCCTCGCCTATTTTTTTTTCTTTTTTAAAAACTTTTAGTTTTCTCAATTTTTAATTTAATTTAACTAAAATTTAGGTTAAAATTGTTTTTGGATGAAAATGTCCTTGACCAGCCGGCAAGGTCAGGCTCTTATTTGAAACTGTCATTGCCACTTCATGCCCTTATTTGAGAAAATGATGATATTTCATACCTTTATTTGGAATTTTCCCAAAATAAAATGAAATGATCCTATTAGATTTGAAAACATAAAATCTAACAAATTTAGGCCAAACAAACGAAACTAGAAGCCACTGAGTGAAGAGGAATACTTCTTCGACAAAAAAAAAAAAGAAAGAGGAATACTTCGAACACTTAAAAGGAACCTTTAGCTAAAAGAAACATACTGGAGGATAAACAAGAATTCTACTAATCAGCATAATAAAGGGACATGAAAAACCCAAGAGTCTCCGACGGATATCAGAAATTGTTACTTTTCTTCCAAAAATTACCTTATCATATTTTTCGACCCATCTTGGATTTTGTTCGTTGGAGGAAGGGTAATTACGCTTCTTGGGTAGCCTAAGATACCAATTGAGGGTTTTAAAAGTTAAGGATGTAGAGTAGTATATATATATATGTGGGCAAATATATTGTGAGGTTTTTGACATGAAAAACAACACTAACAAAGAAAGTTCACGTCAAAAGAAGCGTTATCTATTTCTCTTGCTCCCATCCTCCCAATCGCATCCTTGGATCGTAGTTAGTGAATTGACGAAACTCATTCCCGAGCTTGCTCAAATGCTTAGGCCCTTACCA